>JAQIWR010000619.1:0-18653 GCA_034695945.1 Glomeris hexasticha
CACTGTTTAAAATGACGGTATAATTCTATATGTTATTTCTCATTGGGATCAGAAATTTTTTTTTGACCCTGTCTGTTCTCCTTTAATGATTGATAGGCCACGGTTTCCCTGGAACGCCTTGTCTTTTTTTCAAGTTTCGTGATGGGTATACATCATGAGTATACATCATTGACATGATTTAAATGTTGTTCGCCAATTACACTGATAAAAAATAATTAAACATTTATAGGATTTTTTGTGTATTAGGGCACTTAGTTTGGAAAGCGCGTAGAAGTGAAACCGCGCAATTTGAGTTCGCGTAATTTTAGACACGTCCACAGAGTGGTTAGTTAGTTAATGTGTGTGAATTGTTTTGAGGGTTTTTGTAGCGGAAATGGTGATATTAATTCCTGTTGTGGCAAGTAGTTGATAAGGCAGTTTGTGGCAAGTTTTGTTTGGCTTTGCCAAGTTCAAACAAGATGGCGGTTGCAGTTGGGGGGGGGGGAGGGGGAGAGAAAAAAAGGAAGATTTCTTTGAAGGAGATATAGACCTATGTCCCAAGAAACCAGGATGTGATTGTATACGAATTTATCTGCGTTTGTAAACAGTCAATATATGCAATTGTATGATTGGGTTATCGACTTGGGGCCTTTTTGTTAGTAGTTGTCAGGGGCTTGATGACGTAATCTCTCACTTGTCACAGCTGTTTTCCTCGAAAGTGACGTGTTTTCTGAATAATTTGACGTTCGAAAAATCCAAATGAAAACTGGAATTGAAAAATGCAGAACAATATGTGAAGTTAAAAATAGATATTTTGGGTTTGGTCACACTTTGTGGATTTTTGGGGAAAATGTGACTCGAAGAAGAAATGGGAATTGACAATTGCGACAAAGGGCTATAAAAGTTCTAAAAGTACCATTTGGAGAAATAGGCCATGACGACTGTGACTGTGTCCATTCCCACGCTAATCCTTGTTTTGTGCAGGACAGTGGTACTGGGCCCTTTGCCCACTATATTTAGAAACATATTTTTGTGTTTTTCAGTCTGTTTGAGTGAAGGGTGGGATGGGCCGTGTTCGCCAAAAAGGACCTTGGAATCGGCGCAGTTGTGTGCATGGCGCCCTTTTCCTAATTGCCATAACAGAAACGTACAAATATACAGTGTGGATCGCAAAAAGGTCGTTTGCCATCTGAAACACAAGCGCCCTTTGAGTCCTGCAATGCAATGCACGGCGATATACGTCGGCGTGCAGCGCCCCTGGTGGTCGTTCGAGGTTCCACCAAGTGGCAGTTGCAGGCAATGAGTCGACGATGATGACCAGCAACTCAAACGGCCCTTTTGTGGTGTGCAAATGCAGTAAATCCGTCAGTAGAAAGGAATCTTCTATTTAAGCCTATACATATACCTGTCTTGTCTTGTTCCTTGTTTGCACTCAATGAGCCAATTGAAGTTAAAATGATTTGTAAGCAGATACATATAGTAGGCCCCTATGTATACAATAGATTATATATAGAATATTCTAACCAGGAGAAACCCGGTATATAATTTGTTACAAACATTAAAAAGAAGCTGCATGCATAGGGAACTTTCAGTAGCAAATTTAATACCAAAAGGGAGCGTCCTTAAATTATGTTAAGAAACGAAGAAAATTCGATATTCATAAAAGAAGGATAAAAGCTAATTGGGTCAATAAAACCTGTTTATGGTGGAATCTCATGGGACCAAATATGCACAGGTTTCTGTATACAAATTGAAACTCCACCAATTTGAACGTCAAATGTTTTCGAATTTGTGCTTTGGATGCAAATTATATTTTTCGTCGTCAGAGTTTTTTTTAATAAATAAACGACAGTTTTGTTTCGGATTTAGGAGCGTTTTAGGGACTGTGTTTTTGCAATATGGCAATGAGTGGAGCAGGTGACGATAATGGAAAATACCAATATTTATCTTGGGTTTCTTGTCTCTCTACAAAGTGTCGTCTATTTTTGGAGATTTCCAGTTAAATTTTCCAAATATTTAACGGACCTTGGAGCGGTTTGGGAGTTGTGGGAGGGGGAGGGGCCCTAACGGAGTTTTAATGACGTCATTGTCACGTGACATGCGTTTTTCTCGCTTTCCAAGAATAATAATAATTGTCCTTTACTGCAACTGGACAGTTTGTTTTCCATTGAAATATGACACCAAAACGATATTATAGCATTGTGAATGACGTCAGTTTGTCTATGCATATAACAAATGTGCATGACGTCATGGACGTCAAAAAATACATGAGTGGCATATGTGTAGGTAAGCCTAGTTTGAGCCTTGGTTTGAGGTACAAGGCATGAAATGTGTTCATAATTTGACGAGATTCAAGGTCAGGGTAATTTTAGAAAAGAAGATGGCGTGACGTCACAGGCGCATATTGGCGTTTCATCATTGGCCCTCTGGTGTTGAAAATTGACACCTCGTGGCATACTGCATGCTGTATGTACAGTAGAAGCTGAAGTTATTTTCGTTTTGTTTTTGACGACGAAAAGGCGCGTGAGAAAGAGGAGGTGAAGGAGCCCTTTGACCGTTGCATGTGATAGATGAGTGTGCAAGGTCTTTTGGTTGGTTGGGAGGCCGTGAGAGGGCGCATTTCCTCCTCCGATCTGTCTTCCAAACACTCAAATGATTGCAAACGACTTTGACAAAGTTGCAAACGCCCTCCCACAATGTGCGTTATGCCCTTTTAACAGTCTGGGACCTTGATTGAAGATACCCTAAAATGACCGTTGCCGACAATTGTGGCCCATATACGTCGTTTACAGTTGCAAAGGCCAACCCATAAGGCCCTATGTGGCCTACTTTCAACTGTAATTTGTCACATTTGTGTATACTATACATTCTGTAGTTTAGGCCCCACTGAGAAATGGAGACTTTGAAAGTGGACCTTTAAGAATACTGTAACATATTATACACCATGGAAGCATGTAAATTAACTGAGGAAATTTAATATAAGGATTTAACACAGCAGGGTGATTCAAAAATAAATGAACACATTTAAAAGCTTATGTAGTTCAATAATTTTTGGATCACCTTATATATATTCTCGGAAAGTTAGGAAACTATATAAGCGAGGTTTTTGAAATAAGTTCTAAAATGTAGTTTTTGCATTGGACCATTGAATCGAACAGCTGATGCAAAGGACCAATGGTGTAGGGAATGAAAACCAGGGTTGGGCCCTTGGTTGAGCCCTTGAACTCGAACTCATCGAACCTGTTAATTGTCTGGTAAGTTTGGGTCCTTGTTGAAGTCACCACCACACTTTGTTACGCAATTCGCGATTTATAGCTCTTTTTTCCCTACAAGGGTTCAGAAAGAACCTTTTGGGCCCTGGTGTTGTTACATGGGTCCTTTTGACCAATTCAGAAGCACACGAGGTCTAATTTGGTCGTTTGTGATAGGCCAAGAAGGTCCTTGACTTAAGTCTGACTAGTGCAAAGCTTATGTTGTCATGGCCTCAGAATAAGAAAAAACTTTGAGGATAAAATTGAAGATTTATAGTTTGTTACTCCATTTTGTGAAATGAAATTGAAGGCAATCTTTGAAAGTGGGATTTTGCCTGCATGTTCTTTTTTTGTGTTGTTTACCTTGGGACCCAGATGTTACATGTTTTATTGAACAGTGTGGGGTTGGAAATTGGGGCCGAGTGATGCACAGTATGTTTATTTTGTGGGAAAAAAATGAGCTGTCATTTTGGAGAGAATTGGAGGGTTAGGGCCGAAAAAAGAAGTGAAAAATGAATCATTGCCCTACGGCGATGAGCTGGCAAATTCGGCCCCAAAGTGGACCAACCTATACGTACAGATATTAAATGAGGGCTTTTTCACTTAAAACATGCACCCAATTTGGTGTATTACCATGTCCCTGAAGTGTTTTGACCCACCCATGGTTTGGTTTGGCTACTGACGCCATTTTGGAAGTCGCCATTTTGAAAATGACCATGAAATAAAATAAATGGAAATTCAACTTTCAATTAAAATAATATTTACAATGAAGATTACTGCAACTTCATTAAAGTTGTAAAAGAGTTTTATATTAGGCATCTAAAAACATTTATAATTTTGTATTTATGAAAATACTGGGGGAGGGGGTGTTTGTAAATTATTTTTTATCTCTGTGTGTCAAGTCCTATAGGGCCTTTTGGTCTTGTGTCATGATTCTGCACAACATTTGAGGATAAGGACCTAGGAGGGTATTTTTTGTTATTTATGGCAGTTGCAAGTAACTGAAATCCATCAGGATTTTGCTAAGCACAAGTCCAATAGGTCCTCGAAGTGCTTTATTTGGAGAAATTAAACGGCCCTTTTGAACTGTGCAATCGGCAAGTATGAGCCAAAGGACCACTTTTCGTTCTTTTCGTTCGGTTTATGTGTGCTGAGTGAATTTGCCAGGATTAGCGTCGTTTCGCGAATTGGTGGTGCCCTTTGACACAGTTGTCGTTTTCGCTTGGGACCCTATTGTCAACCGTCCCTGTATTATATATATGAAATGGGACTAAGTTTTTCTCTAGGTCTGTGTGTTTGCATGCCCTTTTACCTTTACTACGCGTGCGAAGCAAACCGGTGATTTACACACGTGACCAGTCGGTGACCAGTCAGTGACCACTCGGATCAAAGGGCACCATGGTGAAATTTACTGCCTCCATCCCCTTTTTCCAAATGTAAACTGAATGGAAATTGGGTGAAAAGGTGCGCTAACAAAATTCATTTCTGTGCAGACCATGGACCATAGGGCCTCCTTGGCGCAACGTCTTTCTTTTTGGGGCCCTTTCACTATTTTCTTGCATGGCTGTCTTTTGTGCGCAGGAAAAGTTGCTCGTTTTTGCTTATACAGGGCAAGCCTTGAAAGAAGTCAAAGGGCACGTAATGATCCCTTCCGTGCAAAGGGCACATTTCACAGTCGGCTTTTGTCATTTGACTTTTTTTGTTTGAGAAAAATTATGTTGGCAAAAAAACGCGTTTGAATCTGCGCATGCGCACACATGCATGCGCATGTGCACACATATGGGCCTTTTCGGTATGGTCATTGTGTTGTGGTCCATTTCCTGACCCCCACCTGGAACAACTGAGTCAATGACTCAGTGGGTTAAAAAAGGGGGATTGGGCCCTTCATGGGTGCTCGTGTAACATTGTGCGGTCAAAGGTCGACGATGGACGGGTCAAAGGTTAAAAAGCCATATTAATAGGGGTCATATTATTTTGTGGGGTTTGCTTTTTGCAACGCTTGACCCATAACTTGACCCCGAGGTTGACCACTCTGGGGCGATCAATGCAAACACCACATTACATTTCTATTGATCCTTATTCCTAACAGAAGCGGCCATATTGCCACAGGCTCTTTCACTAGAGTATGAAATACACAAGCGAGAAATTATGTCCGGTCTGTAGTAATCTTACAGGGTTGTGACCAAAGTCACGCAACTCGAATAACTACATGGGAAATTTGAAAAAAATATTCAACTGGTCACAAATCTATGGTGGAATCTCAAGGGACCAGAAAATCATTTTACCATTGACAGGTTTTTCCTGCTTACAGAGGTTTTTAAAAACTTAAATCAGTTGTCAGTAATCCAACAAAAGCCAAATTTTCCGCCAATGACAGGTTTCCACAAATTCAAAACTTTAAATGTATAGATGTGTGTAGATAATGGAAAATTAAATGAATTGCCAGTTGTATGTGTTTTGTTATTGAAGTATTTACTGTATAACCTGTGTGTGGTGGAATCTCATGGTACTACATAAAATGTCCACCATAGACAGGTTTTCCCACCATAGACAGGTTTTTCCACCATAGAGAGGTTTTTTTTACAAACATTTATAAACAGCATATGCAGTCTATGGTCCCGAAAAAGTCACATTTTCCACCATAGACATGTTCCCAGCATAGACAGATTTTCAGGTTTTCTCAAGGAGGTGGGTTTTCTGTATTATTTTGTTGGAACGTTAATGAACTAAACTTCATATTGTTGTTGTTCTCAATGCATTTTGGGAACTGTGCTTGTATATATATATATATATATATAGTGAGTCTGTTATAAAGATTGGCGTGAAACGTGGTGGCCGTTTTGTCGACTTTCGGCCCTTTGCTGATTGGGCCATAATCCTGAACTCGGGACACATGTGAATTACATGTGTGCCAATGAAGATGTGTCCAATTCGAGGCATTGAGCGCGTGGACGTGAACATAGGGCATAGGGCCAGTAGGGTCTTACCCAAAAGGCATTTATGAATGGAGCATGGGACCCAAAGGGCACTTTTGGTCCGTTCATCCGGAAGACTCCTTTTCTGGAAGCGCCAAACGCTTGTGTGTCAATTTGAATCATTGGAGGCCCTATTGAAAAGTGGTCTCACCAGAAAGTGACCCTTTTCTGTATTGGGGGGGGGGGACGGGTGAGGTGGGGATTGTTGACCACGTGACGTACGTGCATGAAAACTAGCTTTACAACTGGTATTTAGTCTGGAAATAAAACTTAGGAACTAATTCAAAAAAAGGTCATAGAATATAAAAGTTAGGAATTAAAAATACTGTATGTGCAAATTTAAGAAATAATCATTGAATTAGGTAAGTTTGTTTATGTCTCAATTGTACAATTTGGAATTAATGCAATTACTGATAGTATATAATAATTTTAAAATACATGCATGTAAATAATTTAAAAATGGGATTTTAAAATGTTAAAAATCAGGGAAAAGGGGCAATTTATTCAATAGGTCAGGGAAATCAGGGAGTAAGAAATATGGAAAAAGTAAGACTGGGATTTGTTTTGAAAAATCAGATTGCCCATGTGAGGAACACAAAGGGCATGTGGCATTTTGTTGCATGAGAGGCATAACACTCGCACGCCTTCCCTTTTGCCCTTTGACCAATGGATCATTTTGAGCGATTGGTCAGCGGATGTCCACCACAAGAACAACAAAACTGATGTGGGAGGGAGGGGGACCTTGCCTTATACTGCCACCCTCACTGACCTTTGGCCCCAAAATGCATTTCCAACTATGGAACTAAAGCACATCTCAAACAGTGAAATATTGCGATTTGGGATTATATAAACCATCTGGCAATTATTGGCGGCCCTTTTGTGAGTGTTGTGGTCATCGCGGTGAGGTCAGTTTGCAGAGAGTGTGCTGGGCAGCTGCCCTTAATGTGCCCTAGAACTGCACTGGACCCAGGCTGGACCAAACTCTAAAAAAAGGGGCGTTTCCTATATGGGCACAACTGGGCCTTTTAATTTAGCTGAAAGCTGTAATATCGGTGAGCCACAAATGGCAAAATGGCGATGAAAGGGCCCTTTTCATATGGGCGCAATCACGCGCTTCTTAGCCTTGCCACGTGTCTGGGGGTCAAGGGGGAGGCCAAAGGGCTCGTGCCGTATTCTGACCCCTTTTGGCCCAACTTCCGGTGGTCGGTCTGTTTCCTGGTTGCTAGATTGTTCCTATAGTGCCTTTTTGGTCCAATGGAGAGGTCCCCAGTGCAGCTGTTTGTGCCCTACTTACTTCTGAAATAAACAATGAATGTATAACCCGTAAATCCTTCTTGCCTTTTGACGCAAAACCCTTGTTTTGGGGCTCGGTTTTGGGGCTGTTTTCAAAGGGCACACGCGAGCTGGGTGAAGGAGTTATTTGGAGTTGGCTGTATAATTTGGCCCTTTGAATTCTGGCCAGTTTGACAATATTGGGAAATTCGTGTTGCGGCTGGAGCAGTTTGGGCCCTTTTCGTGCAATGGGCCTTTTGTGGTAGTATGTACAAAAAGGGGTGATTAATGTTGCTTCTGGCGCATGCAACTTCCTATCCATATTTGTTATCGTTATCGAGCTATTGGTGGACAGGCCCTATGTGTGATCTATAGGCATACGTGTCTCAATCGAATGGCGATGACGTCACGGCAGTGTTGTGACAGTATGCCCTATGCAAAACAGCCCTAGGGGTCAGTAAGTTGTCAGTATGTGTGATGGTGATTGGCGACGCATTTTTCCGTTTTTCCATTCAATTTCGATGAGGCTATTGTTGTGCACTGATTGTCAATGGCACGTGTGCAACATGCCCCATCACCTGGTCTTTGAAGGCCCTTGTAAAGCCCCAGGCCCTGACGCCATAATTAGTACTTTGCCGTGCTGCCCATCTACTGGCTGTCAAATTCCCACTAAAATGAACTAAAAAGACGTCCTTTGAAGACTGTCATTGGTCCCTTTCAACTCCTCAGCACCCAAATGGGCCCCAAACAGGCGGCTGCCAATCATAAAAAAATAACCATATGTGCAGCGTATGTTGCACTGAATGTAGGCTTATTAAACTGATACTATTGCAAACTCAGACAAACTCATAGAAGTTATTTTCCATTCAGAAAGCAAAAGAAATAAATATTGATGTAGAACTTTTCCAATGCTGATTATACAAACCAAATTCACATTTGCTACTGTATAAATTTCAGTTTTTATATTAGTATAGTTCCAAATACACAAATGGTTTGATCTATTTAAACTATATTGTTATTGAAAAGTGTAGCTTATATATGCAAAGTATAGGGCAATCGCATTGAAAGATTTGGAAATTTCATATTGCAGCATATGAAGATGAAAATATTCGAAGCATGTCGATCAATATTGTAAATAATTCAATGAAAGGTATATATAACAGCAGAAATAACTTCTGAGAAAATTGGAATTTGCAAAGTCTACATTTGTTTTGAAAAATAATTTTTTGAAAAAAACATATATATAAAGCAAAATGTTTGCAATTCAAATTGAGGTTTCAGTGAAAGTCATCTGCTGTGCATGTGCACAACAAAGAGTACAATGTCGGCCATTTTGGAAAAATGAAAATCGTTCTAGAAGTTTGGAATGGGCAGCCAACAGTAGTTGGAATGGGCACGTGTGGTCAATTAAAGTTTGGAGTGGTCTTTGTCACTGTCCATTGGGTCCAGTGAGTAAACTGAAAGTGAACTGAAACCTCGTAAAAAGAGATAAAAACTTTTTCCCCTCTAAATCCAATGTACCCCCAATTCTCCCCCCCCCCTTTTGCCAAATCCATCTGCACAATTTTACTTTTGGGTCCTTTTCTGGCCATTTTTTTTGTCCCCCGCATATTGGAGCCCTTTGTGGAAAATTTGCACACAAAGGAGCCGTGGACGTCTCTATTAGTGGCCATGGTCCATCGGCCCACTGGTCCTTGGGTCCTCAGGTCCTTAGGTTTTTGGTTCTGTCGCAATATGCAAATTAGTCTGACCCTCAATATTGGCGATTTTTAATGCAGGCAGACCAAATGTCCCGACATGCTTCACTCGAGCCAATGAATTTGCACCGTTTTTCCCATTTCTCCCTTCAACTTGCTCACTTGCCCTTAAAAATCCTGATTTTGTTAGCATCCCCCCCCCCCTAAAAATCCCAATTTCCCCTCCCAGTTATTCCATTACTTCAAAGTGATTTATTTCAGTTGGAAAAATAGGGAGAAATAGGGCACATAGTCATTGGACCTGTAATTTGAGGTTTGAGGGGGAATTGGGATAACAGCTTTTTTCTTTCTTTACAAGATGCCCCAATTTTCTCATTAACAATTTTGGTCCTATACATAATAAATGCTTCACTGCAGATCACTAATCCTATTTATGTTGCAGGAAAGCAAACTTTCTCGTCATTGTAAACTTTATCCATGATAAAATTTGGATTTGTGTTTTTTGTTTGTTTTTTCTGTGAATGAGTGGTTAAATAATTATTATGCAATAGGAGATTGTGGCGGGTGCGTTTTTTAGGGACAAAGGGATGGAAGTTAAAGCTAGGCCTAAATGCCACGTGCCCACCAAATTCTTTTTTTGTTGCCAGTCCCTCGGTTCTTTTCCTCTTTTTATTTCCTTCTTTCTTGCTTTTTTATACTTTTTTCTGACCCTGTGCATTTTTTTCCTATAGAAATAGCCGGCCATAAAAAGTCTTTTCAATCGGAAAAATGGCGATGTGGCCCTTATGGCCATATGTATTGGGAAAAAAGAATTTCAACTATATATAGTATACAATGTATGAAGCAAAGTTTTTGGGGGAAAATGGTGAGATTTATGAGTCCGAATCCGACACAGAGGTCCTTTCCTTGCTGCATGGCCCCATATATTCAACGTTTCACGCAGGGATTTGCTTCACTAAAATGAAAGCAATACATTTTATACATTTATAGGTAAAATAAATTAGGGTATGGAAAAATTACATAATTTATTTTCGCTGAAATGCATGTAATGTTTCTATATATAGGGGCCTAACTGATTTTGTTGGCATGTCGAACTGTTAAATTATTGCAGTTTTTATTATTTGTTATCCAAATACATATTATATAAAAAAAAATGGGAATTTTAAGCGCCACCTGTCGGCCTAGAACAACAACTCAGAAGTAATGGATGAGACAGAATTGCCCAATGCAGACATCTGCCCTTTCATAATGGGCTTTTTTACAAATTGGGTCCATTTAAAAGAAAAAAGTGGGAATAGAAGCGAGTGATTGGACCTTCTTTTTATGACAAGATGATGTTAGCCGAAGTGACAGATACCTAATTTGGCCCTTATAAAAAAAGAGACTTTGCGATAGGAGGAGCTATGCATATAGAAGGACCATTGGGCCATTTTCAAACACTTTGCATGTGAAAGAAGACTTTAGTATATACGTAACCTTATATACAGATTTTAAATGCAAAATAGTAGGGCTTTGGGTTTTTGTAAGGGTTTTGGTCTTTTGGTGCGGAAACTTGCTAAAGGACCATTTCGGTTTTGCAAACTGAAATTCTAGAGATTTTCGTCTCGAGTAGAGGGCCTACTTTTAGGCCCATATATACTTTCAAGGGGCACTTGTGAAACTCGGGATTAAGTAATTTGGTCGGCTCGACAATTGGGACCTTTTGTGTAACTTTTGCGAGGATACAGGCCCCTTTATATATTAGGATAAAAAGGGAAAAAGAAGAGAATTTTGATGCTCGTGCGAATTTGAAAAGTGAATTTTGAGGGTCCGTTGTGACGGTTGAAAAAGAAGGTTAGGGCACGTGACAGTCGCGTGGCCGTGCGGTCGATGAAGGCCCCAAGCTGTCAGGATGACACTTTCTATATGGTCTATATGCAAATTACATGGGCGTTATTTGAAAGGGCTCCTTTTCCCATGCAGGCAAACCAAACGACCACGTGACTTCGTGCATTTCGTTCAATTCTGCACACTTTTGTGTACTTTGTGAAATTTGTAAGGTGACTTTTTTGATGGCAAAATGGCGGCCATAATGGAAACATGTTGTCACATCTGATAAAAACTAGTTCTTCTTTGTACACGTTGCAAAGGGCAGTCTTTTGGTCCTTTGTGTGAATATCCAAGTCCTTTTTTGGGTTGTAAATACGTAGTTAGTGACACTGCAATCCTGCAGCTGCCCTTTCCTTTTTTCAACTATATAAAACCATGCAGGACTTGCGACATGACGTGAAACTTTTTCCTGGACATTTTTTTTTTTTCACTTTTACTTTTACAGGGAGAAAAATTGGGACAAAGCCGAATCGGGCCCAAAGCGTGGCAAATGATGAACATGAGTTTGGGCACAATGAGAGAATAGGGCTTTAGGGGGATGGGGTCACGTGAGGGAAAATTGACGACCTTTGGGAGTTTTTTGTGTGCCCACACTGAAGTCGTGTGCCCTTTTGCAACATTCACTAAATGTTCGGATTTTGATGAAAAATGCAAAATCACTCGATATTACAGGCTGAGTCATATATCGCAGTTTATAATATTTTATAGCAGTTTATAACAGTTTATGACAGTTTATAATAGTTTATAACAGTTCATGACAGTTTATAACAGTTTATAAGAGCTTATAATATAGCCTGTAACAGTTCATGACAGTTTATAATAGTTTATAAGAGCTTATAATATAGCCTGTAACAGTTTATAATAGTTTATAACAAGAATTATTATTGTTTTCTGAAATTCCATATTTAATTGGAAGTTTAATATTGAAGAGATATGAACATTTTGTTTAATTTCAGGATGGCTACAGATTTAGTTTTTATTTTAATTAGGAATTGTTCGAAGTTTAAATTAAATAGATTGACACTTTTTGTCAGATCAGAATTACAATAATTTCAAATTTGTATATGTATTTTGATAATTATAGGTGCTGGATTATAATTTCATAATTGTTATTAAACAAGTCGGATTTTGCAGATAAATGCAATATTATCAGGGTTCATACACAGTTTGGAAAGTATGGATATCATGAAATTTTAACAAATATTTTTCCAAGTATGGAAATCCTGGAAAAATGTCATTTTTGGGCCACTAAGGTATGGAAAATTGGGAATAGGGCTTGAGATTTGACTGGCTTATCTTTATTTGCAAAATGAATGAAGATGATATCCTTTTCCTTTTTTAAATAATTTGTTTAATTTTCCTTTTCAGTGTGATTATATTTAAAGTTTACAAAATTAACCAAAGAATGCCGTAAAATATTTGTACCGTTTGTTCTATTTGTGACTCAACGTCTATTGATTTGGTATGGAAAAAGTATGGAAATTTGTGAGAACGAAAGCTTATGAACCCTGTCCAAGTTCCTTATATGATTGTAATCTTATAAAATGTGTATTGTATCATGGTTTCTTATAGGAATAATGTCTTATAGGAAACAATTGGAATATCTCTTATAAATTATATGATTGTTTGCCTATATGAAACAATGTATAAAATGTATAATTTCGTGTAAGAATGGAGTTTAATACATTAGAACCTCTGTAAGGTGACCACCCAAGGGACTGTTGGAAACCGCATAACATGCGGCGAATACATTTTCTTATAAACTTTTCCTATTCAATGTCATGGTAAGTTTTTATGTGGGAATGTTATGATTTAAGACACATTCTTCAGAAAACAGAGTAAGGTACTTGGGTCTTGAGCCCATTTTGCCAAGAGGTCGTCAGTAAACAGAGTGAACGTGATTCGGAGATCCGTGATTTAACCTCTGGCCGCTTTCCAACTTCTCCGCATGATGATTACTAATTGCAATTGCCCTTGGGAGATCATTGCCTGGATAGATCACGTCACCTTGGCTTTTTTATTTATTCAACCAAAACGAATTGACAAATAATAAAATGATGTTGTGATTTTTGGAATGTAGGAAGAAAGTGATAACATATGCGTGTATCCATCTCGGTGTGATATAGTGACCTGCAATTCAAGAAGGGTGACGTGATAGTGCTGAGGAAGAAGGTGGATCACAACTGGTTCCAAGGAGAATTAGGTGACAAGCAGGGCTACGTGCCGGCCAGTTACGTGCAAGTCATCTCCGGTCATCCGCCACCGCACATACCCCAGTGCAGGGCCCTTTACGATTTCAAGATGAACGATTCTAACGAGAAGGACTGTTTGAGTTTTGCCAAAGTTTGTCTCTTGTCTCATTCCATTCAATGAACTTTAATATTTCGCTTTTCACCGATAAGCATCTATTATCGGTTGCGTTACTTAGGGTGAAATCATCACCGTGATCCGAAGGATCGACGAGAACTGGGCGGAGGGTAAGCTGAAGGACCGGATCGGCATCTTTCCCATGTCCTTCGTTGAGGTACATCCCGAATAGCGGTTGCGAAAAGTTGTACGTTCGTTAATTTACGTATGTGATTTTTGGCAACTGTTGCAGATGAACAGCCCTGCCAGATCTCTAATGAAATTATCTACAAAGTAAGTTACTTTCTTAGTAAGAAACCATTTTGGATATTGTAACGTATTTCTGATTTCCGATAAAGTCTTAACCCTGGTCCATCTCGTGTTGCTCCACCGACACCAAGCAGCGATTCGGACACCACCCCGCTCATCACTGCCTCCTCAACTCAGGGTACGTAGGGAAAGGTTTTACCATCAGGCGTGTCAGCTTATTTCGCACAATCAAAGGCATCGTGTTGGCAGGTGTGCGTGGCGGCACTCAGCAGCCGGTCACCGCTTGCCCGTCATCGTCGGCATCTACTTCGTTGTCGTCCTCGTCCTCGTCATCCAACTCGTCAGCATCAGCTTCGTCAACGACGACATCGACGTCTACCTCTTCGACAAACTCCTCTTCGTCCACACCTTCGCCGGGATCTCCTCCTCGGGTCAGAGGACGTCCGTCTACCGGCACGGTCTCGGAACCCGTGGCCACCGTGCCGTCGTCGACGCCGCCGTGGACGCCGCAGTACCGGGAGAAGAGGCACTCGTTGACAGCTATGCCCGCTTCGATGCCTCTTCCTGTCCAGGGGCAAGTTGTGCAGCCCGCCACGGTGGCTGCTGCGCAGCACAGGCGGTCGCTAGAGGTTCTTGATACGCACGCGGCGGCCGGCGAATCGGGTTCTCCGTCGACTGCCGGGGTCAAGAGATGCGTTCAGTTTGCGTGGAGCGGCCGGGTGAGTGACGGTCACTGGTGTCAAGGGTGCCGTTTCTCTAACTGATTACTGTCTTTCAGGTGGAAGGTTCATCGCCGTCGGCCGCGCAGCAAACGCAAGCCCCGCAACCGATCTCCTTGTACGTAAGCTGGTATTTTTCCTGTGACCTAATGTCAAGAAATGTACAGATGTGGTGGCTCTTGTGCAGGTTTGTGGCGTTGTACCCGTACAAGCCGCAAAAAGAGGACGAACTGGAACTGCGCAAAGGTGAACTGTACACCGTCACGGAAAAGTGTCAGGATGGTTGGTACAAAGGTGCCTCGCTTGTCAGCAGACGGAGCGGCGTCTTCCCCGGCAACTACGTCCAAGTGGCCAAGTACGATTACTCTCCTCCAGTATCTTGTGCCGTGCGTGTTTGTGTGGTGTCTTGTGCACGTGGTGAAGGCTTTCCTCCGTCTTTCTCTTTGTTTCGTTGCGCATCCTCTTCCGCTTGCTTCTTCGCGGGACGCACCTGCAGGTCATCGCTGCTGCAGGTTCACTTCCGCCAGGCCGGTTCCTCTTCGGTGGCCAACATCCGACCGGCCGTCGTCTCCCGAACGGGTTCTTTACCCCACCCCTCGCACTCTCACGGTCAGTCGAGAGCCTCTTGCCGGTCGATTCGCGGCGGCGGCGGCGGCTCCGAGGCCCCAGATTGCGGTAACGCGGGACTGGGCAGGGTCCGGTCCGCGGCGACCGCGGTGTCCGAACGCACGCAAGGTTTCCTGGACTGGGCCAGGAGCGTGACCGCCCTTACGGCCTCCCCTTCCCTCTCGGCGTCCTCTCGCCAATCCGCCCGGTCTTGCTCCTCCTCCGCGTCCAACAATAATGGCCACTTCTCTCCGCGTCATGTCAGACATAGGTAACCTGTCGTTGGTTTCGTGTCCAGTACTTGGTGTTTTGTTTTCTTTGGGTTTGTGGACGAACGTGTGTGATAGATGGCGCAGTTTGCGGTATAAACTGCTTGTTGTCTTTTAGATCTCAAGGAGGAGCCCCAGAATTACCGCCAAGGGTTCTTGGCAATGCCGCGGTTCCACCACCGGCAGCGACTCAGGCCACGGCACGCTCGGTGTCCCAATCTTGGGATGGGACGTCGAGCCCAACAACCTTTTGTCAACCTCCTCCAAGGGCCCCTGCCCCAACGCAAACCACAATCGCCCCGATATCTGCGCAGGCGCAAGTACCAGTGTCGTCATCCAACGCTTCGGCCCGTAGCCTGATGTCCGCGGCTTCCGAGGTAACTCCTCCCAACGTGACGGTCGCTTCATCAGGGGCACCTCACGCGGCTTGGGACAAATTGGACAAGGTTCGTTGAATTTGTCGCGAGTTCTGCGAACGGATGGATCGCCATCAACCATTGTAACTGTTTGCCAGAAGGACCGCAAGGAGAAGGAAGTACTTGGTCTGATGAAGCGGTTTGCGAGCAAGAAGAAATGCAAGTCGCCTCCGCCGTCCGCTTACTTGATGGACAACCCGGTATTCGTGGATTGCGTGACGGCGGGACAGCAGGCTCAGACGACTGCCACGGTCACGGTGCCTTCATCGCACTCGAGGTTTGCTGGTTCCATCTAACCATATGGATCGTTTCGAAACGTTGAAGTGACAATGAGGAATTTTCAGATCGGAATCGTGCCCCAGTGAGGTGGTCTTCGATGTTGGGTCGGGCCACAAGAAGACCAGTTCTCTGGATGTGGATGGCGACAAGCAGAACGTGAAATGCCAGCATGCGAAATATCCGGCTCCGCTAGTCAGGGAGAGGTAACGCGCTATCCTGATGACATCAGCGGCAGATTAAAGGACTTGGTAACTAACAGAGGTGAATTTCAGGTTTCGTTGCATTGTGCCTTACCCACCGAACAGCGAGTACGAACTGGAACTGAGAGTGGGGGACATTATATACGTGCACAAGAAACGCGAAGACGGTTGGTTCAAAGGAACTTTGCAGCGCACCGGTAAGACTGGGCTCTTCCCGGGAAGCTTCGTAGAGATGTTTTAAACGAAGGCTATCAGCACTTAAAAAACGACAAATCGTACGTAACGTATGTATCTGGAACGAATTTTTACCCTCCGGATCACGGCATCTCGGGTTCATCCCGCCATTTTAACACGTTTGCATCTGCGGCCAAGCGCAAGTACTCTTTTTTTTTTAAAAGTTGTTTTCGGGACCAGATATTTTACATCTCCCGCATCTACTTATTTAAAACGCAAGTGGATTGATGCGTTCGTTTTGAATGGCTACGCGCGCAGCGGCAGCGGCGGTGATGAAGGTGATGGTTGTTCGGTATACTCTTTGCTCATTCTATAGTTAATTTAATAGCAATTTTTTAGACAGTCTCATTACACTGTAGTCGATAGATTGAAGTGAAGTTCGTTTCGATTATTGGTCGTATTCGTGTGTACGTTCGTGTGCCAATGTGAAATGAGACTCGAGTTGTTATCGGTCTTCGCGGTACATCGTGTTCATTTCGGTTCGGTTACGTGAATAAACTTAGTCCACGTTGGCCCGGTACTGTACAGCTACATTCACCGCAAATTTTCATTGTTCTTGTGGTACGAAAGGATAGAACCAGCCAAGTACAAATTTAAAAAAAAAAAACTATCAATTTTGGAAAGTTTGAAATGAAGTACGTAGCTTTACAATGCAGGTGCCATTTTTGGTCATTATGAAATTTGTATGTGAAAAAATGTGATTTGTAGTGAAATATGCTTAAAACCACGTGAGATTAGACAATACAGACTTTGATAATTGGTATTTATTTGACAACACAGTAGACAAAAAGGTTTGACCCGCGGATGACGTCATCATACCAATTGATCATACCTACTCTGCAATACGTATTCAAACCTAGTTCGTATATAGCTCATTGTTCGTACTAAGGTTGTTCGTACGATTGACTACGGCGCTTCGGCGTCGGATCTTATTTGACGTCAGAGACGTCGGCTCCAACATGGCCGACTTCGACGCAATTTTCGAGGAAGATGACGAAGAAAGCGGCGTCGACGACTCTCACCTGAGCGTGCAGCTCGATCCGGTCGTTGTTCGAGGTGCCGGAAATATGACAGTGTAAGTTGCAACTCATATTATCGCTCGCCGTTCTCAGAAAATGAGAAAATGGCAGCTGCGAAATTCAACTTTCTTCGCTCTCGCAACTTTCTTGCGGTGACACGTATTGCGCTGCAACATTTGGCCCAGCGGTACATGGGCAATGTTGCGGCTCTCTTTCGATGCGTGCAAGATAAATTCACACCCTCGTCTATATGACCGTTTCTTGTTGACTTTGGAAGACGTCTATTAGATCGATGACGGAATCGATGTTTATTTATAAAGACACATGTTTTTTTCACTGTCTTCCAGGTTCGGACTGAGCAACAAATTCAACCAGGAATTTCCAAAATCGTTGGCTGCAAAGGTGATCCTAAATATATACATATTTTGGGCACACCATATTGCCATCCAATCCTAAAAATGTGGTAAATATACATAATAAACATTGCCAGGAGATGTTAATTAAGCAACAAGAGAAGGTATTCAAATTATTGCAAGAACTGTGCATATTTATATAATAAAATTATTATTATATTACAGCAAATTAACTTACAGAAATTATGTAATAATGCAAGGATGGCCATATCTATAGTGTATAAAGTATATTCATTGTTGGTTTATGGTAACACTTGTAGTATTGTTTGTGGTTATATAGGTGGCACCTGAAGAATACAAAGCAACAATTGGCAGAATTAACACCGTGCTGAGAAAAACACTGCCGGTTAACGTCAGGTGGCTGTTTTGCGGTTGCCTCTGTTGCTGTTGCACACTTGGTTGTTCACTCTGGCCAGTTATTTGTCTCAGCAAACGCGTGAGTATTATAATGGACACCACCACTGACTATTTAATAATTGTTGACACCTATACATATACATCAGTCGTGACATTTCACGCTTTTCAGACGCGACATTCTATAGAGAAAGTTTTAGAGTGGGAAAATGGACACTTGTACCACAAAGTAAGCCACTGAAGCCACATCCACCGTTAAAAACAGAGAATTAAAGGCTGTATATTGTGTTGTATTCGTAGTTGGGTCTGCATTGGCGACTTACGAAGCAGCGGTGCGACTCGAGCAGCATGATGGAATACGTAAGCGCGTATATATTTAATGAAGGAGTTATGATAATTCCTTGACTAAATATACAGGGTGTCCTAAAAGTCTGGGCCTTAATTTATATAAATAAAACGGTGGCAATTAGAATAAAAACGATCTC
>JAQIWR010000620.1:0-18644 GCA_034695945.1 Glomeris hexasticha
TTTGAAACATAGTTTTAGTGCTAGATCGTTTGGTGCATAATGCCCTGTGGCTCATTCATCCCCGGTCTCCCCTATGTACAGTAATGCAGTGATGGAGTGTGATTCAATATTTACTTCAGATCGACTGTGCATACATAAAAAGAGGAAACAAATT
This sequence comes from Glomeris hexasticha, assembly GCA_034695945.1. Taxonomy (NCBI): domain Eukaryota; kingdom Metazoa; phylum Arthropoda; class Diplopoda; order Glomerida; family Glomeridae; genus Glomeris; species Glomeris hexasticha. The sequence continues at coordinate 155 of JAQIWR010000620.1, forward strand.
GCTCATTCATAACAAAATAACACATTTGCTTCCGCATCTAAAATTTTACGTAAAATTTATTTAGCAAGGTGTGAGTTTTCTCAACGTTGCTGAACTTGAATTCATTGTGCAGAGTACAGTACATTGCAGAGTGAATAAACTCATTGTGAAGACATGTTTTCCAATACAAAAAAAATACCAGTTAATCTTCGTTAGCACGAACTGCATCAAGTCACGAAATAAGGTGTTCGTGTTAACAGAATTGAGCCGAAAAAAAATAATTTAATCCGTTTGGGGAAAAATAAGCGGAAAGGAAAAAGTTGTAAAGTTGTGTGGGTGTTGTGCAAGGTTAAAAAAATGAAATGATTTGAAATTAAAATCGATTTAGATGGAAGACGCAGAATACATGCATACTTACATGCACTGAGTTCAAAAGTAAACATTGTATTAAATATGCGGTGAAATTGAAGAAAAAAACAAAACTTATGAAAACTGGGCTCAACCAGTTATTTAGGCCAATTACTGAAAATTACAATTTATAGTATATAATGTCGTTGTTATTAACACGATTATATTTAGTATTAATAAACGATTTAGGTAAATAAATATAAACCTTGAAATATGTATTTGAATATATCAACGAAGATCTTATTATTCTGTCGCAGTATAAAAGCGTGAAGTAACAAAAAGGGAAATGTTTGTGTGGAAGAAGGGTGTTAAAAATGCTGTTTCATTGATGTTTGTAAGGTCGCCTGACAAACGTCCGTTCAGATTAGTAGAAGGCAATAGAAAGAAGAATGACACCAGCATTGCAGTGTCGTGCTCCATGTTCATTTTGGCAGCTCGAGAGAATATTTGGTGCAGCAGCAGCAATAGCAAGCAGCAGCGGTGTCAGCCGCCATTTGTCGCACGTGACCACCGGTAATAATAATGGCTGGACCTCTGTACGTACATTATGGTCACACACACAGAGCAACGAAGCAGATGCATGAACGTGTGTGTGCACGTTGGATAAGCGCTATTATTGCCAACAGAAACGCCAGGGGTTTGCTGCTGCTGCACCGGATGAAGGTGGTACTGGTAATGGTGGTGGTGGTTGGTGGTGGCCATGCGGGTGGTAAGTTGTCAAGGGTCCCCTACCCTGACTCCCCCCAATGCTTGTATGCATGGTGGATGGGTTTGGCTTGGCTTGGCCGCCAACGGTCGGTCGAAACGAAAAGCTTGAGCAAGCAAACGCATGCCTAGTCACCAAGACCACGCCACTATAAGTATAAGAGAGCCAAGACTATTATTGATCGGGCCCCAAACTTTGGGGTATTTTTAGCCGAAGGGTTCGCCAATAGAGGCGACCAACTGCATCCTTCCACTGCGTTACTCTGCATTTCTCTCCTTCTCAGACCCTAGTGACTCTCCCTTTGCAGGTTCTTGTCAGAGCTGCATTTGTGCAGAATGAGTCGGACCACGCGTATGAGTGATTCTGGAGCGTAACTGCATTTATTTCTCAAGTTGCTCTGCATTTTGTGGGTGAATTGTGAAGCTTACACCGCTTGGACTACTGTGCATTTTTATTAGCGAACTGTGAAGTTTACACCGCTTGGACTGCACGCTTACACTGTGTTACTCTGCATGTTGTGAGTGAATTGTGAAGTCTGCCGCACTTGGATAACTTATTTCTCGTCAGTGCTACTCTGCATTTTGTGGAATCTGTGTCACGTTGATGCCATACTTCCAATGTGTAATGATGCATTTAACTACTTGAAGTCAGAAGATGACACCACTTTGACAACATTCTCCATTGTGGCATACTCTGCTCTTTTGAAGTTCACGCTGCTTGGATTGGATTTATCTACGGCGTGACTCGACTAGTTGGCCGTATCCCTTTTGAAATTGTGACTAAAACTTGGCTGGTTCCATAAAGTTTAATTTGCTACTCTTACTTATTTCTCACAAGGAAATATTAATGTTTTTGTGGGTTGACTATTTTAACTCTGCATTTTGGTGTGCGTATATTTTTGGAGTGCTTGTTGGAGCTTACGGCTGAGGACTTACCGCATCACTTGGGCTGCATTACTCTGCAATTGCAGAACATACAGCAAAAGCATGTTATTTTAACTGTGAAGTACGCTAAGTACCACTTTGTTACTTTATTTATATCCGGAGTTCTGGCATAAGCTCGCAATTGCAGCAACACATAAGGAAGGTGTAAAACTTGGCCTGAACCCTTTCCCATTACTAGTGCAGCGTTATATGGAAGTTTGGAATTCGCACACAAGATCTCGCAATTGCAAAACACATAAAAGACATAAGTTTGTCTGCGCACTTCCACTGCGTTACTCTGCATTTCTCTCCCTTCGGAGTTCTTGTCAAAGCTCCAAATTGCAAAGCACGCAGCGAAGACACGTCATTGTGGCCCGCTGTGCATGGATGGACCGCCCTTCATCCACCACGACTCCTTGTGGACGCCGAGGCCCCGGCTTCGATTATTGATCGACCATTATCGATCGATGCCCCTCTCTCTCATACACACTCACTCTCACATCTAGTCGCTGCCAACTGCAGTTTTTGCTACAACGACGTTGTGAAGCTTGCTGAGCGGCCGCACACCGTTTCCATCTAACCCATTCTTCCTGAAGGCAACAACTCTTCCGTTGGCTGGACATGGTCGACAGCACTGTTGCGATCATGGTGGCGGTACGAATGAGTGTTTCTTCCCGAGATTTTGTCTTGAAATGAATGTGGTGCGATGCATGTGTGTCTAGCGCTGGTTTTGTTGTGCAGTTATTCGCAGTGACCGATGGTCAGTCGTCACTGTTGTGCAGTGTACGTTGTTTGCGGATGATGGCACTGTTGAAGGACAATATAAGAAGGTGGTTCTTACTGCGAACTCAGTCCTTATGCCGCTATAATTATCTGAGTTATCCAAGTTGCATTTTGTAATTACACCAAAATTTGGACTTAGTCGATGCGTTTTGAGTAAAAGACATCTTTGAAAAATTCCACTTCAGTATTTTATTATAAATAAAGTCTTTCTAATTTCTGCAATTCACTTCTTTTTTCACAATTTCATTGTCCATTCTTTTCATTGATTGGTTTTTATATGACTAAATTGCATAACTAAAAATTGTCATTTTTTATTGCTGTTGGTGCTGTAATTGATATTATTCAAATGTTTTCCTGCCATTGCAATACTTGCTACCCATATTTCAGTCAAAAGTTTAGTAATTTGCTCGTTACGTGTTCAAACCATGGTAACACTCCAGTTCTGTGTAACGCGCGTGACACTGAATTAAACAGCGATTAATTAGATGCTTGTGCATTGCATTATCACACTTACCCAGATCATTAATGTTATCGACAATTATTTTCCCTAACTAAAAGTGATCACCAAGATGGGCAAAAAGAGTTCAGTGGTGCATGTGTCTGCCGTACTTAAACTGTATGCTTTTACCAGCTGTCAAATCTGCATCGTTAAAATTTGTGTCCGTTGTCATAGCTACTCAATGGTAATTTGCCATGTTGTAATGGCTATCGAGGCTACTTCACCTATTTTGTAGATCGATTTCAGCCGATTGATCGCAACGTGCGTGACATACGGTGCTTGCGCCATATTGCATCGGTGGGGGATCTTGTTGAAAATACCAGTTTCATTGCTATCTTTGCAAAAAATAATGCTTGTTTTCCCCGCTTCTAATCATATAATTTACCAATTAATAGCTCCTTTTTTTGTTATTTGTAGCATGCAGGTCTTTATTTGTTTCCTCGATTTATGTTACTCAGTTGATAAACAAACCCCAAGCTGGGAAGTAATCAGAAAACTGACATATTACAGGGTATTGATGTGAATGTGTTACAAAGTTCTAGGATGGGTCATTAGTGTTGTCAATAAACCCATGGTCGGAAATGCTACAGTTAGACATGTTTCAAGTTTTTAATTCAAATCGTCAGCAGTAATGGTCCCAAATGTGAATACACTGTAGCATTTCCGACCACGGGTTTATTGGCCAGCAACAACTTTGTAACACGTTCACATCACACCCTGTTGTAAATATTTATTACTTTTTAACTTTGTTTCACTTGAACGTTTAGTGTAATGTATATTGGAATTCCCCCTGGTGGCTTACATCCATACTGTACATACAAATTACAAGTGCCTAAATCAGGAAGGAAATTGGTAACTTGGTTTAGATTACACGTTCATGTGAAACATCCTTATATACTGAGAACTGGATGCATTTCCAAGTGTAAAATTATTCTACATGTTATGCTTCTAATGATTCTGAGAAAGTTTCTGACGTATATTCATGAAGTTAATTGTGCAACATACTACGTATAGTTAGCTTAAGAAGGAGATCCAAATGGAGACTTTGACTGGATTTAATTGAAAGGGTGATTTGGATGTTTCAGGGTGCCTTGCATGGGCCTCGAGGATCTGTCGGAGGAGGAGGAAAATGCGGCGGAGCGCCACGGGGAATAGCAAGACGAACAAGGGCTTCCTTCGGCAGACCGATGACCACGATGTAGTGGATGCCCAGTGCTCGGACGCCGACGACGACGAAGAAGACGACTCGACTTCGACCACGTCCCAGTCTCAAGATTCGGCCGTTGCAGCATCTGCGGCCATCGCCATCGACGGACCGGACGTGAAGCCGTACATCAGCGAACAGAGCATCAGCAGCAGTAGCAGCGAAGACTTGGAGGACGGTGGAAGGCCAAGTACGCTTCACGTTCAGCACCTGGCTGATGGTCTCGGTCAAGAAGACGACGGAGGACGACTGCGATTCTTTCTCGGTTCTAATATCTATCTTATAAACTAATCTTTCTTTATGCTCTATCCCACATGGAAATACAGAATAAGATCTTATAATATTTTTGAAACGTAAAGATTTTATAGGGGAAAGTATCTTATTTCATATAAGATGAGATGGAGTTTAATTGCAATTAATGGGTAATCGTAAACCATTTCCTAACTTCTTTTAGAAAAACATGAAAGCTTATACTGTAAATTTCCAAATAGAATCTTGGGCTTCTATTCAAATTTTGGATTTTCACACCAGGAACCTATAATGACGCTTACACAATCAGAGTTCGAGCCGGTTCCGAATACAAGCCCCCGGATTGTATTCGGAACCAGCTTCTAGCCATTAGACCGAAATGATCCAGCTTCAATTGAAGACGAGGGGGGGTTGTTAATTTATGTCAGCAAAATGTTGTACCATATCTTTATGGACTACTCAGGTAAGTTGGGCGCCATTTTGTTTTTTAAGAAACATTTGGAACTTGGCGTTCAAAGGGAGTTGCACATGCGTGATTTCGTTTGTAGTTCTGTGCCTGGCGGCCAGGTGGCGCACTATCCCACGATCACTTGAGCAGGACAGAAATGTTTCCACCATACATCATAAGACACCTATATATTTTATAATAAATAAGAACAGGGATATTTTCTACACATTTTCTAATATAATTAATCCAAAAGTACACTATGTACTACTGTAAATATGACAAATATATAAATTTTTCAACCGTGATTGGTCATATCAAGAGTCTAAAGTGATTATGTTGGTTAATTTACCATGAGAATGAGTTAAAATGGTTCAATTGCAATATTCTTGCTGTGGTAGCTACATTTGTACATTCGTAAATTTGTTATGCCATCAATTAAATGCTGACTGTTTATCAACAATAAACATCCATCTCATTAACTCTTATAACACAAGCTAATACTGTATTCATTGCATTCCATTTTTAACTATACATTAAATAATGATCTGTGTAAAATATTGTCTATTGCAGGTGGCCGCTGTGTCCTAGAATTGAGTCACAGAATGGACAACTCGGGGAAACCGAACAAATGGGTGCAAGCGACTGGCAAAACATATCAACCACCAGTCGCCGCAAAGTACCAGAAGGATGCGGATGACACCGACTGTCAAGGTGAATTGCCGTAAACTAACTGCTTTGAATACTAGTTTATTTGAAATGAAATGGCCAATTAATGTTGATGCGTGTACTGCCAAGATTCCCTATCTCCTCCGTGTGTTGTAATGGAAAGGTGCAGCAATGAGAGAAGACACCAAGGGCCCATCCAGAAAAGGTGCAGCGGACTCTGTCTCGGCTTCACGATGCTTAGCCGCAAATACTCTAGTCACACGGTCAACGTGACCGTCAACATGCCGCTAGCTGTTCGTAGAAAAGCTGCCAGGAATCCGACTCAGCCTGTCGCCAGATGGACCAAGTCGACTAAAGATGACGGTTGCTTACCGGAGCAGAATCTTCTCGCACTATCGGCATCTCCTAATTTCGCGCCGAGAATCCGTGAACTGAGTGTTGTCGTAGACAGACTGTTGAAAAGCGAATCTCATGGGAAAGTAGAAGAAGATAAGGAGATTGCTCCGGAGGAACCTCAAAGGTCTCTTCTGTGGTCAGTGCTAACCAATGGTGGAACAAGCTCCTCTTTGAAGAGCAGTCCGGAGAGCTGCAAGAAGGAAGACTTTGAATGCTCCGAGGATGCGGACGATGACCGGAAGGAAGACGTGGCACGCGTAACTACTCCGTGCCACTCGGACCTCGCAACAACCTCGCGGCCGTTGCCGGAATGGTACTACGACCCTTCCAAAGCCAGCGTTCCAATTGCCGAGATGATTGGCGTTCCGCGACCCTCGCTCATGGTCCGTGCCGAGAGCCCTTCGGGTAAGAGAAGACACTCCTCAGAGGAGGAACATTGGCAAGAGCCCGACAAGAGGCCTAAGGCTGTGGCGGAGCCGGAGAAACAAGCTGCGGTGAAAGTAGCGGAAGTGGATCTCAAGTCTAACTTGGATGTGGCATTGACTTGCGAGGAAGGTGCTCAGAACGTAAGAAGGTGCGAGGCGACAAGTCAGCACGGGGGAAAGTTTTCCGAGTTTAACGTAAGAATGCTGTGCGGAGAAAGTGCCGTGGGAGCTAATACGGGTGTCGGGCACGATGTCCGCAAGAAGCCGGCCGGCAGCAGGCGCAGTAAAGGCTACGGACGTGGTCAAGCGGTCGGGGTGACCATTAGGACTTTCGTCATCAGGGATATTTTGAATCTGGGAGGAGATCCGAGGCTAAAGTACGTGCCGAGAGGAGTGTTCACGGAAGTCGCATCTAGGTTGGTAGCGTTACATGTGTAACTTTTAAGTTTTGCGGTTTCTCCAGAGAAGTAATTTCAGTGATGTGCAGGTACAAAGTGGATGCAACAACCACATATCGCTGGTGGATTAAATACTGTTCGGAAATGAAATTCTCCGAGGATGGAAGCTTGGCGGAAGCTCTTAGTTCTGCGGGTTCTTCAAGGCCTGAAGATGCCCAGAAGGCGTCTGCAGTAACAACTACCGACGTCCAGCAATCGTCCAATATGCTTTTGTCTTCTCGATTCGCTTCCGGTTCTCCCTTAAAGCTGAAAAATAATTCCATCCATGAAGAACCGAAGAACCTCAACCAGATACCAGATGCCGGTTTGTACTAAAGGTTCCTTATGCAAATCTTTTAGACTCGATACACGACGTGTTTATTTGCTAACAGGCTGTTCGTCATTGACATCATCAGCTGTTGTGTCTTCGCTCACTTCATCTCTAGTCAACTCGAGATCCTTGCAACTGCCAACTTCTCTACTTTTTTGCCCACCGTTTCCCACGATGGCCACGACGTCTTCGCCATCGGGACCGTTGTCTTTCCTGCAAGCTACCAGTTGGCTGTCGGCGACACTTGCGGCCAACAAGGACGGCCAGTTGAAGCTGCCCGCAAGCATTCCCGGTAGTGTGTTACCGTTTGGAGCTTCGGGCTTGCCGTTGGGGCTTTGTAATCCGGCCCTATGGAACTTCCCAACAAACGTTTTCCTGGACAACCTGAACAGTGCGCTTACAACAGCCGCTAATGCTAATTTCAGCGGCCAGACGCTCCACTCTCCCAGTTCCGGTAAAATTCCGGTTTGACTCTGTTACTTTGTTTCTTTTGAAATGACAGATGACATTTTATATTGTAGATGAGCCCTTGGACCTGTCGTTGCCGAAGGACCTTAGCAGGAGGCAAAACTCGGTTGTAAGTGCATCCGGTAACGGAACTAACAAGGGATCCCATAGGACAGTTGGAAATGTGTACGTTACTTAATGTAATGCTTATATTGCAACATTTGCTGTTTTTACATTCAATTGTGATTATAATAGCATTTTGAAAAGCCTTTTATAATAGTTTATCACGGTTTGTGTAATATACGTTTCAGCAAAGATGATGCGATCTTGAAGAATTTGCTAACAGACTCGAAAGTTAGTGCCGACAGCTCCATCTTGAATAACACCAGCAACAACCAGAACAATAACAGTAATAATCATAATAATACTATGAATGTGAACTTCTTGGAAACGCCGACCACCTTGGACAGAAGGATTCTTAAGAAGAACATGAAGCCGAAACATTATCCTTTCCTATCGTTGCAAATTGGCAGCTTTGAGGTAACATTTACTTGCCCTAATGTTTCAATGGAACTTGTCATTACTATTGTATTTAGTGGTATTTTAATCCGCAATTAGATTCAAAGTAAAGTGCCAGTTGCGGAAGACGTCAAAGAAAGTCCAAACAAGTTTAAAGTTATTTTTACAAGAAGGTAACACTTCCACACTGTACCAAATATATAATGAGTGAATTTTGGAACGCAAACTCATACACCTGGGGTTTTCAGGAAATTCGTTTACGAGTTCGAGACTCCGAGCAACGGCAACTGCGAAGATGGGGTCTCCGGGATGGAGGAAGCGGGTCCTTCGGGTCCCAACACGCAGATGGCGTGCATAGTGGTGCCATTTAGTACAGTAGAGTCGTTTTGGTGTCTGGGTCCCACTGTGGTGCTCAGAGTCACTTCCAAACCCACAATGTTCCTTGGTCATCGGCAAACGCAAGTCGGTTGCGTGCCTAGACTCAACGTTTACCAAACGAAAAAGTCGGTTGATCTGACTGGAGGACAGTTAGGGGCCACTTTTCTACACAAGGTTATTGAAAGCAATGGCAAACTGAATTGCGCATAAAAGTAGTTAACAGATATTTTCTGGTTTGCAGGTGACCCTGATGAAACCTCATCTTGTGGAGCAGCTCAAGATCTACTTGGTGTTGTTCGATGGACGTTTTCGGTCACTTATGACCCGGCCAGTGCCACCCGATCTTGTACTCTCCTGTTTGGAGTGGAGGAACCAGGTGGACGCTCACGAAAATGGTGACACGAGGCCCGATGGCCGCGTCGGGGCATCGGGGACTAAAGTGTCTGCGTTTGCCAAAATCGGATCTCACTGAGAAGAAGGCTTGCACCACCTGGCAAACCATCCACCTCACTTCGCCGTCCCTCTCGAGAGGCAAAAATCAAAAAAAGAGATCTTGGTTGTTTGTTACCTGTCGGTTTGTGGTTTTTATTTTTGGCAAAGTTGTGGGTTATACTGTTCAACGATTGCTTGTGGTGTGTTTTTGTTTTTCAGGAATGTGTATAGGAAGAAGTGGGATTATTCTGCTCTCTCTCTCTCGAGATATATCTCCTGAATTAATTGTTTTGAGGGGGGAAAAGGGCATCTGGCAGAGTTAGAACGGTGTGTTTGGTATTAACGCAAGTTAGGTTGTTTGCTTTTTATTTAGCGTACGGTTTAATTCGCTGTCTGCGAAGACTCGTGTGGCGTATTGCTTTTAATAGGTTGTGTTTGCTGGAGGAAAAGAGAAAGACAGAAATGACAACCAAGCCACACAGAAAAATACAGTTGAAGTGCCTAACTTTGATCAATTGTCATTGAAGTGAGTTAACGAAAGCTGTTTTCGGCTAATCGGAGTAAAACTGGATGATCCGTCATACGTTTTATGCTCATCGATACAACTATTCTGTATTTAGAATTTTTAATTCGGACAACATTTTCTTATTATTTGTAGTTACTTAGTTAATTTAACGAGGAAGCGATGTTGGATCATCCATGCTCTGAACCGGAGATAAAACCTGTGCCATCTAGAACTTGTCTATGGCAATTGTTGTTGAGAAGTTAGTTTGATTTTGCTCTGCGGCTACTTCTGTTCGACGAAGTGCTACTTATTACATATTTCTCTTTTCTCCAGTGAAAGTTTGAAGTCGTATAGTTGATGAAAAACCCCACAGGGAAGTTGAAACACTACCTCTTTAAAGATATAATACCAATCCCGCCACGTGCAGGTGGGACAGCCTAGATAAAAAAAATCCTAGAAATAAGATATTCTCAGTGTTGTGCTGTGATTTCTGTCCCGTTACGTAGCTGTGAACATTTGACTTTGTTTTGCAGTTTCAGTGGCGGGTTTCATCTGTTTCTCAGTACATTCTTTGCGGCATCCACTTTTCTCAATTCTTACTTTGGTTTTACCGATATTGGATTGGTTATTTTTGTCTTCTGGTAAATATTTTGATCGGGTTTGTGTTTTCAATTGAAAGTACGTATTACACTTTTCACGAGACAACAGTTGTAGTGTCTCCCGTTTGACATAATGTACTGGATCTCAATGGATGCCATATTATTTGACAGTTTGTGACATTTTGTTATACAGTAATAGTTTCTGTATCCATTTTCTCATACATATACACCTTTCTTTGTTACCTAGAATCTCCTGAAAGTGCCAAAATGGGATTTTTATCGTTTGCAGTGGCAGTCTTTTTATATAAGTCATTTAATTATTATTATTATTGTACTTGTACAGGTTGCTTCTCGTAGTTCATCGTTGAGTTTGGCTTTTTGCTTACTTATTAAAACCAGCCTTTAGCAAAAGAATGGAACGGAGTTTTTATTTTCGGCACCATCTTGAATCTCGCGGATCAGATTCCCATTCACAAGAATCCATATTCGGATTTCATTGCATAAGTTATTCAATACGTTTTGCATGTACCATCTTGGGTGGAATCCAATTTCATTAATTTAAAATGGCAAAAGGAAAATAGCAAAACCATTGGAACTTCTTGTTGAATCTTGTTACAAAAATATTTGGTGCTCATATAAATGTAAGTTTAATAATCTGACTTTATAAATTCCCATATAGTATATATATGTTTGTTTTCAAGCCAATATTTGCCAGAATTTAAATTTCCTTCCAAAATAGCTTTCTGCAATTGGAGCAAACGCATCTTTTAATATGTAGCCTCCTTCCAAAGTGTTTTTTTAATTACTATTTCCTTTATTTCATTTTTTTTTGCAGGTTCTAAAAATGGGAAAGGTGCGCACGTTAAAATTGTGCAGCCATTTTTTCCTCAATTTCCTCACATAAATATTGCTGGCGAAAAATTGCACAGCCAACATGTGGAGTAGTACATATATACTGAGAATCATCCGCCACTTTGAACCAGTCCTATATGAACGAGAAAGACAACCCCCTCCCCCCACCCATTCCTCCCCCTCCTCTTTTGCTCCTCATCAGCCCTCCCTACGCCATCCCCCCGACCCCCTTGCTCCCTCCACCCAACTCCCACCTCCTCCTCCTGCCTCCCTCCCTCCCTCCCTGCAACAGCACACACACACACACACCACTACCACCCCCGTCAGTAATTTACGGAAGTCGACGACTGTTAATCTGTGATCCAGGAGAGAGGTCTGCACTGTTCTGTTGTGCGTTTTCGCTGGGTTGGGCGTCGTCATCGGCGCCGACACCGCCATCGCGCCCCGATCGCAATCCGTCTCCATCGGCACCAACGCCTAGCCATCCATCGACGCCGATTTCACCTATCGACTCTACAGACATTGGCAAAGATATGGCGTGACGTCATTTTGGAAAAACTCGACGAAAAGGAACGGCAATCGGCGGTGGACCGATTGCGACGCTGCGGCGTCGCGAACAAAATGGCGATTGCGGTCGTCGTCGTCGTCGACGCGCACGCAACGAGTTGAGCGCGAAAATTCGCAACAACCGACGTTTTGCCGGTTCCGAAAACGTTTCGCATGTGAAAAAGATCAGCCGGACATCGGTGAAAAGCGGAAAATGGCAGCGAATATGTACCGTGTCGGCGGTAGGTTGGAGGTTGATTACTTCAATTTTTGAAGATTTTTATACGGTTGTGGTGGTGATGATCAGGATGATGATAATGAAAAACCGGCGTGGCCGTTTCGTCTCGCCATCGCTATCTAGCAACTGATCTGCCCAAATCTGCACGCGTTGTTATTTTATACTTTGCACAACGTGTTAATCGATCGTTATTTTGGCCCATTTTATAGGTTTGCTGTCGTGAGATGGTCTTTGTGTCCCACTATTCGGTGCTGATGGTGTATAAATGGTGGCAGACCGGCTTCTGGTGGTGTGGTTCAACCGCTTTTCATCTCCATTTTTTTGTGACACATTTTTAAGAAGGAAACGTAAATAATGAATGCCAATTTTCTCTCATTCTCATATTTTTCCAGTCGCAATTCATTTTTATAAGCTGAAAGACAGAAGATGAAGCAACTCCACTTGTTGGCAACGATGTGTCTTCTAGCAGAATCAACCTTTTCTGCTTAATATATTTCATGTTTAATATCTAAATTTTGCTCTTATTTAGGTTCACCTCTTACAACCCCCTCCCCTCGCCCACTTGGTTTGAACTGAAAGAACAGACTTATAAAGTTGTTAACCGTGTTGACCTCCTTGTCATAGGAAAACAGTTGTTTGTTCGTTATTTATAAACTTCTTTTTTGTAGAGCCTGGATTGAGGTGCCAAGCAGTGTGTTGAAAATCAATATGTTTCTCATGACATTTATTTCAAAAATTCCAGGTACAGGAACTGAGTCCATATCTTGTGTGCAAATTGCTATAAACATGAAGAAACGAAATCAAACATGCCCATACACAGTAAACAATTACATGTTTAACACATTTGAAATACGTAGAAACTAATGAGTGATATTGATTAGTTTACATTAGCTGCAATTATTCTGAACATATCTTTTCTGATATTGTCATAAAATGGTGGGAACATCTGAAATAAAATTGTATAATATCCATTATTTGCATAGACAGTTTTGTTTCCACCATTGTTACATATTGCCATTGATTATATTATGCATTAAATGCATTTGATAAGGTAAATGCACAAGGATATAATATGTACCATTTGAGAGTTTTAACAAATCAATGGTTATATGAATTTGTACTAGGGGTTTGCTGTGTTCTAAAATACTGGCATTTCACCTTTCCGACTGCTTCCCAATGCCCGATCAATACAGGCACGTTTGTAAATTATAGATGGTTTTCTGACCTGCCATCTTGTTTGTAAGATGTACCACAAAGAGTTTCATTCACTGTTTTCAATTAACATATAGTAGAAATAGATATACGTGTTCAAACATCTCATTGAATTTTGTTTTTTGTTTATTTCTTGCCATGTGTAGATTACGTGTACTTTGAGACATCCTCCACATCCCCCTTCCAGATACGTCGGATCGAAGAATTAAACAAGGTGAGCCGACAGATAATGTGAAATATTCCATTGATCGATACCATTCTGCCTGTCTGTGCTGTCATTCTCAGCTTCAATCAATCGACCCATCGCTGACATTTGAACCTTGCTTGTTCGTCGTAATGGTTCGGTGAAGATGTGCAATACACCAGAAAGTAACATTGGAACATTTCTGTGTGCCGAGGGGCTTGACATGAAGAAACTCTCAGAAAGGGAGATGCTCAAACTGCTAATGTTCAGCAAATGGTTATATTTTTAGGGACCATTTGGGTTAACATTTCAAGTGAAGTGGGGAAATATTGTGTCGTCGAGGAACACAATGTTTTCTCATTTCCTTTTAAATGTTGATCAGATACCTAATTAAAGTTTAAATCAGTTGGCACAATGTATTCCTCAATTTTGTCATTACTTAGGCAAAAAATGCTAGCTTGGCTGTTGTGTGAGTCGTAGTGAACTGTAGTTCACCTTGACTAAATTGGTGTTGGGTTAAAGCAGTTAATTGTCCAAAGGGAAAACGGCAGTAACTATTGACGGTACTGAGTAGTGAATTTACGACAGCAATTTAATGCGATTTACAAGGTTAAAATTATAATAACTGGCACTGAACCAGTGGATCCAACTGTCTAATTAAAACAATGCATTGTGATGATGACTGTGCAGATACGTAGTTTGATGTTATTTTGATCTGTGTACCCAGTCCAGGAAATTACTCTCGTGGAGTACAAAACTACACTGAAATTATAGTTATTTGAAAGACATCTGTAGTGATTTGCAGTAAGTGTAGAGTATTGATCAAAGGAAATTTGACAAACTGTGAATCTGTTTTGTAGATTTAATGCTGCAATTTGTGTTTGATACTAAAGTGAGATTTTTGGTTTCAGACGCCGAACGGCAATGTAGAAGCCAAAGTGATGTGTTTCTACCGGAGAAGGGATATCTCCAGCTCTTTAATAATGCTGGCAGACAAACACCAAAGTAAGTAACTTTGTTTGGTATAGTTTCATGTATTGAGCGTGACATTGCTCAATTGAAGTTTTTTAGATTGTGATTTGCACTTGTAAGAGTGCTCCACAGTGGTGCCCTTTGTAAAGTTGATTCAATGTATTAAATTCCTATTATACAATTAAGTAGAAAAGCTATATTCATAACTGAAACCACGAAAAAATTGGTTTCTTCTGTTTGTGTTTACGTAGTAAAGGTTCAGTTAATGTGGATATTTTGACCTGAAAAGTCTTGTTTGTTGGGTTGTATAATGAATACAGTACTTACAATTGTTTTTTGTATGTTTGGTTGTTCAACTGTTTCCAAGTAATTGTGTCAGTGCAATGATGTACCGTAAAGAGTTGGGATAAACTCTCTCTATGTAAACCACTTTAGTTTATTTTTACACATGTTATAATGTTCATAATGAGTCAAACCATGCCAATCTTATGTTAACTTTTCTAGAAGCAGAAGACAAATGATTTCCGAATTCTTTTCCATACTTCCTAGTTAGAAAGTAGGCAACAAAGTATCGATATACGTGTGTTTGCTAGTGGAATTAATTTCTATTTAAAGTAAATAACAATAATAAAATAAACCACATTGTGTTTTCAATTTCCATAGTATATTTCAAGTCGAAATTAACGGACACATTTGCATATTTATACACTTTGGGCATGTTCAGTGGTTTGAAAGGAAAGTTCAATTTTTCGAACTGCCCAGCTTGAATTTTTCGACGTATTCTTTTTACTAAAATGGCGATAGGTTGGAGTTGAAAAAGGCTGCTTGGCGGTGGGGGGTGAGTTGGTTGGGCAGAAGGGATTGTGTTGGTTGTGTCCGGGGGAGAAAAAAATGGGGAGGGCGATCGACGAACCGAGTACATTGCGTATATCGGGCTGCGGACGACGCCATTTTTAGGGGTGGTGGGCCGATCCTGAGGTAGCATAGTGGGTGGCAACATTGGTGGCAACGAGGCTAATTTGCCGGAATGGGTGGTGCTGAAATAAAACGCAGTGACGTTTTTAATTGGCGCTCTGACCAATAGTGGTCAAGATGCAAATAAAGTGCAAGAAAGTGGGTGTCACGTGACCGTGCGGGAGTAATCTAGCGGTGGGTGGGGCTTGCGCTATGCGGCATCCAGCATCGCAGTTTCCTTTTTTGTTTTCGAATCTTATTTGCTGTCTTTGTGGGGGTGGGGAAATGATGAGGAGGTGGAGTATAGCCTCGCCATCGGGCTCGCGAAAAGTCTTCCCACCCACTACTCGATTCGCGATCGGCGTTTATCGATCACCGCCCACTTCGTCTCCCCATTGGGCTCTAGTCTCCCCATTCCGATTCGCTTACCTTCGTGACGTCATTAATATTTAGAAAACGCGCGGCGGTGCGGGATTGGTCGGTTCAAAAACGTTCGAAATGAATGGCCGTTATAGGCAACTGTGGCGCCATGTTGTTAAATGGCGCTGGAAACCAAGGAGGTTTCCTCCATGCTGGAAACGCAGGAAGTGAAGTATCAGTAAAAGCTTGGTAAAAGACAGACTCTTTGTTTTTCTCTGCGTCTCCTTGCTCCCCTCAGCCTCCGAGAGATGTAACATCCATTTAAGGATGTCAAGTGTGTTTTTTATTCTTTTGGAGGATGCATTTTCTGATTTTTTTTTTTCGATTCGACTACGGCCGGAAATGGAATTTCAGTTCCGTGCAGAGCAGAAATGTCTTTTAAAATTGAACAGTTTTTCCAGGATTTCGAAGGGAATTAGAAAATTGCTATGCAGTTTGCAAGTGAAACGCCACCGACGCCATTTTGATGCGGACTTTGAACAAACGGCGTGGGGTTCGACCAAGGGTTCGACGTAACGTACGTATGACGTCACCTGGCAATGTTCTCCGAACATTTCTCTCACAATTACGGGGACGGCGAATGCGGAGGTCGTCATAATTGCGTCATATGTACGTTACGTCGAACCCCACGCCGTTTGTTCAAAGTCCCCATTATTATTCAGAGTCCAAGAAGAAAGCGCAGCGCCACCTGGCGTACGTTAGGGGGGCTAAACTTTGTATGTGACAGGTGTAAATTTGTATTGTCACAGGATCGTAAACAAATAGTTTCTAACGAGCAGTATTTAGAATTAACTTACATTCGTCCCAGCTTATAAGTGCAGGTTCGTCCGTGCATAAGTTCGTCCACATTTTTTCCCACAATCAAAATATAACGAAATAACGCCCAGACGAACTTGTGCCTGGGCGAATTTATGCTCGGACGAAATTTTGACTGATGAAATAGTTATGCAGATGAATTACTGCAAAAACGAAGCTGTGCGAGATGAACTTACCCAAAAACGGAACTATACTAAAACGAATTACGAAAAAACCAACTTGTGCTGAAACGAACTTGTGGCTGTAAGAACTTGTGCATCCGTAAAAACGAACTTATGCCGGGACGAAACTATGCATAAGCGAATTTATGCTGCGCCGCCTCTTCGACTTACCGTAAACGTAAATTATTCTGAAGGTCGAAATATGTCTTACAATACACTTTCTGTTATTTTTAGGATGTTAGGTTTGTGATGTCGTAATTTAACTCAAGTGATCTACAAACGTGTGGTTAACAAGCCAAACTCTCTGAAAATAATGGAAAATGTATTGTAAGATGCATTTTGACCTTCCAAACAATTTACGTTCACGGTTAGTCTTCGATTAACGCGCAATCGGCCTTAAATTTCCGGTGCTCAGCCCCTACCAATTTGTTTTGCAAAACGCTGATAGGTGTCGCACTTGTTGAAAACGGCCGGTCCTTCTCGGAGCCATAGACCAAGCCACGAGCCGCGCAGTGGGCGCTGCCATCATGGCCATCCGCCATTATGATCGAACTATGTTCGTCGTTTGCTATTAAACTGCATAGCAAAACGAGTTTTTCGCGGGCGATTCGTCGTCGTCCGAGGAGCCATCTGTTGGCAAAATTGCGATTACATCTGAATGATATTCATGAGTTCTGTTATTTAATATTAAATTCAAGCTCACCGTTTTTAGCTAATACCACGTCATTTGCTCCATGCTGCTTCTCTGGGCAACGACACGAGTTCGATGGTAATGGCGGGAAACGATGTGAACATTGAAGCGGCCTCTGGTGCGAACTTTTTCGGTGGCATAGACCAGGAAAGCCACGCCTATTTATGACGCGCGCAGTGCCGTGAAACCATGGTTCAGCCAATGAAACGGCCAAAACCGCTACTTCCGGAATCATCTGGATGTCGTATTGCACAGGTTCATCCCGGAAGTGACATTTTACTTTCCTGGTCTATACTGCATTGGACCTTTATATGTATTGCGAAGTTATTTTTGTATTTATTTATTTATTTATTTATTTATTTAAGTATTTATTTATGTATTTAGTTATTAATTATTATTATTTATTTGTGTATATGTAAACAAGCGACCGAATTTGGTTAAAGCAAAGTGTATCTCTCTTTCAATGCCTAGACAGGCACGAAATAAACTACTACTACTACAACCAATTCACTGGCGGAACATGTTCCCCAATATTTTAGGGACATTATTTTTTTAGGCCAAGAAACAATTTCAGGCTTCAAATAATAATTTAAAACATGTTAAACCTGGTTTTATTAGACATTTGAAATTACAGCATCTTTGGGTTTAAAATAAAAATCGGCTAATAAATTTTGGATAGCCAGATTATGTATTTTTGTAACTCAACTGACCGAAAAGTGGTGCGGCCAGAGCCGTATCGGCCGGACCGCTTCCTACGGCCCTGACATTGAAATTACGGCACCTCTTGACGTGAGGTGAAAAATCCCCAAACAGTTGATCCAAAACCATCAAAACTGATTTATGTGGCTTTGGTCGTTTTAAAAGATGGTCTGCTAAAGTTAATATCTATATCTATAAATGAGAGTGTCTGTCTGTCTGTCTGTCTGCCATGATGCATTCCCACAATTTTCATGCTATCGACTTGAAACCTTCGCAGGAGGACACGAAATTTCGTGACCCAGGTCACTGGGGGTCACATGACCCCCGTCCCCGCCCCCTTCTATGCGTAAACCCCCAAAACCTCTCCGTCGTGTCACCAACAGTTGGTTTTCCCTGCCCGGCACCACCTCT
>JAQIWR010000621.1:0-18629 GCA_034695945.1 Glomeris hexasticha
GTTAGAAATGGGTATTGGCATGCTGCGGTTCTTTTATGTTCACTGATGTTTTTCAAAATAACCGTTATTTAACGGAGTAAACGCCTTTACACGCGTTTACTTAGCCATACACCCCGACTTAGCTATACGTACTGTAACATATGTAATGTTTCTGATAATATATTTGGAGCACCTCTTTATAAAAACGCCTGCCTTGTACGTAATTTAACTTCTAAGACAGTTGGCAAATATAAAGTGTTCCTTGTGAAGTTATTTGTCCGCAAGGTGTTTTACTCTTAATTTAGTTCCTGCAAGAATCGTTAACTTTGGGGAAAGGATTTCCTCTACTTGGAAGTCTAAGGCCAAATTAATGTGCAGTGTGGTTGGCAACCCATTCCCGGAAATTAAATGGTCATTTGGGTAAATAAATTACAATTATATTATTAGGTAAAATAGTATAATTCAACTAATGCACTTTTTAGTTCTTTTCCTTTGGATCAGACATCAAGATCTTTTGTCACCCGCGATGGTTCATACATTATTGAAGAAGTCCATACCTCCGATACAGGGGAATATATTTGCACGGCCAAAAATATTTATGGACACGATTCAATTGCTTTATTTTTGGACGTTGAAGGTGCGATCCATTTTCACGCAGACTTGATCGTTAAATATATACCTATATATAGTATATAACTTGGCGTTATTATTACATAGCACCGCCACAGCCATATACATTGATTATGACTTCCTTGTCCCACAATTCAATTACTCTTCATTGGAAGAATAATGCAATAGCAGTAAACAGAGTACAAGGTCTGAATATTGCAAATAATTCAATATCTTGTCCAATCTATAACTGTACTCGCTCGTTAAAGATTATATTTCAAAAGGTTTCACATTGCACTACAAACGAGAATATGGCGAATGGGAGACGAAGAAGATTTCAGCAGAATTAGTGTCATATGTCTTGGAGAATCTGTGGTGCGGAACAAAATATCAAATGTACATTGTTGCTTATAACAAGGTTGGAAATGGCGACCCTTCGGAACTTTTGACCACAAAGACAAAAGGCGCTGGTAATGGTCAAATGTAATAATATTTTATCTATGTTGCTTCTGGAATTCGATTAATATTGTTGATGTATTTCAGCTCCAGTAATTCCACTTAAGGAAAAACTACTTCAGTGCTACACAAATTTTGTTTCATTACATCTGACATCTTGGGATGATTCAGGATGCGAAATTCTTTATTTTATCATCGAATACAAACCATACAAGAGTATTAATTGGATACTTGTTTCAAATAATGTGAAACCTCAAAGAGAGTCGTTCATGTTACCTGATCTACAGCCAAACAATGCGTATAAACTTCGAATAACTGCTCACAATAGTGCAGGTTCAACCATAGCTACTTATGACTTTGATTTAAAAGACGCCAAAGAGGGTACAGTTAAGCCAAATTTTAATTCACTACTATATTTGTGCATGGAAAACGACAACCTGTTTCAATTGAATTTTTTGCGTGTTTAAAATAATATTTATGGCTAGTTCCTTCTAATTATCTTTTGCTTGTTTATTCCAAATTTGTTTTGTATGGTCTGTACATAAAAACGGAATGCTAACTCCAAACCTAATAGGAAAGGACATTATAATTGGTGTTGTCCGAGCATTCAGTGACTTTTTTGTGTAAATAGAAAAGTTTATTGCACCCAAATGAACTGTACGAGTAGTACGAGGTACAAGCAAAATTATGTTCATTCTCTTCAATTATAACTTATATACTTGCCTCCTTTATTGTATGAGGAAATAGTTCATAATGATATTGAATTATGTACGCAAAAAATTCTCCTGGCAATTATTATTTCTTTGAATTCATTTTGGCCTATTTTACTTTGGGACATCACATATGTTTAAGCAACCTCTTGAAATTTTCAGGCCTGATAAAAACCGGAGAAGTTGATGACATTCCATTTTACTACGATATGAAGCTTATGGTTCCTGTGATAGTTGCAATAATTAGTCTTTTTGTAATAATTGCTATTTACGCCATTTGCGTTGGCCTTCGTTGGAATAAGATATCTCGAAATTGTAACTATTAAAGATAAATATAAATTACGCATGCTGTTATACGTATGAATAACAAATACATGTCTAATTTAATTTACAAATAATCATCGTCAAGCGAGAGAGAAAAGTGAAGAAAGGCCAAATAGTGACAAATGTGTTGAACAGACTCCACAAAGCTACTCTGCAAAAGAGTTGGACTACTTATTGGATGTCAACAAGAAACCCATTCCCAACAGACAGAATTATCCTAAAAGCAAGCAAGCTATTGTATACTTATAGATTTCATATTTATCGTAGTTATCCTATTAGAATAATACGATTTATTGCTAGATTTCGATGAAGACATCAGTCCATATGCTACTTGCAGAGTTGCAGATGGGAACAAATGCGGCAGCCATATGACAACTTGGTGTGCAATCCCAGTTCAAGCAGTTGAGTTCAAATAATTGGAGTTGATTTATGATGGGTATTTATTTCTAACTATTTTTGCACAATGGGTTCGTTGCCAATGATGAGAATTGTGTTGCTAATCAACCTGCTGGCTGTGTGACATTGTATCCAAATGTGGAAACAGAGGAAAGTCGGCAACATAACAAACAGA
Organism: Glomeris hexasticha; assembly: GCA_034695945.1. Classification (NCBI taxonomy): domain Eukaryota; kingdom Metazoa; phylum Arthropoda; class Diplopoda; order Glomerida; family Glomeridae; genus Glomeris; species Glomeris hexasticha. The sequence goes on from JAQIWR010000621.1 coordinate 2,650, forward strand.
AAACTAATCATGGTAAACTATGTTTTTATTGTCTCGCCGACTATAAAGTACAAGTTCATGACAATATGGATTGTTATAGAATATGCGAGCCCAGTGAAAGAAACTGTTGGCAACAATATGACATATTTGCATCGCACTTCACCAGAGCCCTGTGGCCAAGTCTTCCTCGAGCCAAACGGTAATTGAATAAAATAAAAGATATGTGTATTATACCTGCATCCAACCTGCAAATTATATGTTGTACATCATATAATAAGTAACTATAACTAATATAAGTGCAAATATGGTTCAGCATTCTTTAGATTGCGGTGCTACTTTAAACCGGAACATTTTTTGCACCTTCAGACTAAAATTCAATTTTGCAAAATATTGTTGAATGTCTTTTGTACTATTAATTCCAGTAAATTTCATTATTAAAGCTAAAGCAGATCGACGTGCTGTAGTGATTGAGGCTCAATGTATTACATTCTGTATAATTGACGATTTTCTTATTACAAACGTTACACGCCCCTCATGATTTGTTAGACTGTCTTATCATGCTGACATTAATTTCCCTATGTTAAAAAGCACATATTGCTGCTATGCCAGTCCAATTTTTTGCACCAGTGCGATCGAGTCTTGTGCAGTAATATTTCATTCTGAACTGCTACAATTTGCATTAACATGGCATGTTCATGTACTGACCCTGTTACATCAGTATGGCGTGGGAACTAGTTGAACTTTTTTCTATAAATTGACGGGAATAAATGGAACCATTTCTTCTAAATTCTCATTGACTAAAGTCAAAAGTTTATTTTATGAGTAAAATTATATTAATGGGAGGCTGTGAATTACCGTGCATGTTTCTTTAAGTTCCAGATCTGCTGTATCATGGCACAGAGTCGAGCTCAACAAGTGATGAAACTTCCCCCGATGCCGAATGGACACAAACGCCCATAAACTCTCACCATATGCCCAATTGCTACGAACATGAATCTCAAAATGAACGGTATGAACTAAATATTTTTTTTTACATTTCAAAACTGTAACATATATCAATTAGAAAGTGTTTGCTTCACTGAAAAACAGCACTTATTTGGAAAAAGGCGCTGACCGTTGTCCGTCCGTGCAGAGCGCACTCTTGAGAACGGCCTCCTTGACTGGGTTAATAGCACGGGTTACATAGCACGGTCAAGGGGGGTTGGGCGCATGGGGCCATTGGCCCGTCAACTGACAACTGTGACAAGAGTCACATGGCCCCATGAACCCACAGGGCCACCAACATCCTCGGATTGAGAGTGCGAGGGGGAAGGGGGTACAAAACAATTGTGATTTTTATCCTGTAGAATAGTGTACATTTTTGTCTATATGGTTAAGCAACTCATTAATTGAACCTGAGTGTGTTCCTGAAAATAATTTTCATAATAATGGGAAATACAAAAAAAATCACGATTTTAGCAAACTGCATACATGCATGCAATATTTGTATAATTTTGATTTGTTTACTCATATATTTGGGAGATTTAAACATTTAAGCTTTTTTTGAGCAAATTGCTGCGTTGAACTTCGTTGTAGGGGTTTTTCTGGTTTGCCAGAGTTTACTATAGTAGTCACCACGAGAGTTGACCCTTGGCTGGTCGAGATTGTGATGCATGCTACTCTCCAAACAGGGTACCATCTGGCTGACCAGGTGCAGGAATCGCACCTGTGGCACCCTGTTTAGAGAGTAGCATGCGTCACAATCCTGGGCCGTAGAGGGTCAACTCTTGCGGTGACTACTATACCAGTAAATGGAAACCTAGAAAACTCAGGGAATATTGTAATCACAGATTGGTACGTACGTTTCATGGCTGCTGAGTGTTCCACCAGGTGGCTCCACTAGCTGTATTCAGCACTCGTTGCTGTTGTCCTAATTGATATTGGTTCAACGTAGTGCTATTCTGTGTCGTACCTTGTGATCCAATACTAGTTTCAGCTTATGTAAGGTCCAACAACACCGAATAAGGGCCCATTACGATTGTTTATTCATTGATATGGAAACGGAGGATTTAGAAATCGATGCTTTTCAATTTTTGATCACCTCGTTGATAGAAACCATTTCCATTTATTTTATATGCTAATTTTATGGGATTAGTATTATACTTGTATAGCGGATAAGGGGTTTCTCGTGTTGTAATTAGCGCTTCAGGTCGATTTTTGCACGTAAGTAAGTGCAGGTTGTGCATGAAAAAAAGTAATTTGTGCCTGCTGTTGCTCTTATTTGCCACTGCCATACGCCAATTTTGTTTCTTTTTATCACGTGTTTTTTGTTGTTGTTGGCAGTAGTATAAAAAAGTGAGAAAATCCGTGATGATAAGAATGATTACTGTCTGCAATATAATGATCGACTTAATGATGCAAACTGGGAAGTGGGGGTTATACTGCTAATTTTTTGAAGGGTGTTAAAAGAAACATGTGTGTGACCTGCTGTCGACTTTAAGTTACCCTCATTTTTTTGTTTGTGTGTGACTGAATATGCCTACTTGCCTTATTAAGAAATGAATGAATGAGTTCCGTTGTGCATTTAAGTGGGACGTGACCCTCAGCACCACTCTCCTCACTTTACACTCACTCCTCACTTTAAACCCCACACTCCGCAACAGCAAATTAATGAAGTAGCTGCTAATATTTCAAAGTACCTAATTAGGTTCGTTTTGCGGTCAGCCAAACTTAATTGGGCATTCATCGCATCTGTTCAGTGCTCTCAGTTGTTTATCCGTGGTATACAGTGAAACCTGTCTGCGCTGGAATATCTCCCACCATACGCTGGTTTTCACGCATAGAGAGAGGTTTTTAAAAACGTCGATCATGTTTATGGTCCCAAAAAAGCAGATTTTCCACCATTGATAGATAGATACAGTCGAACCTTGATAACTCGAACCACCAAGGGAAACTTAAAACAGCCGTGGAAAAAACTAAGTTTTTTGGGTCCTAAGTTTATGCGCACCACGATGTCAGTCGAAACGTGCATGTCCATATCATTCATTAATATTTGAAAAATAAAATAATGCGTCAAATGGCACGGTTTGTAGTCGTATTGTATCAAGAGTGATTGTATTTATTATTGCTGGAGACACGAGGTGCGAGTTCGGTACCGCGAAATCTGTTGGCAGGAGCGCCGCGACTCATGGAATTTTGATTGTACACGGCGACCAAGGTATATAGAATGGGGCGGCAGCCCAATCCAGATTCGGCGGCCCGCTTCGAGATTTGCGATCGAGTTTGTGTCGCATCTAGCAAAATACCGGTCTTGAAAATGTTTGTAGGTGAAAGAAGACGGCGAGATTGGTATGTATAACAAATTTTAACCGTGTACGATGTCGGGAAGTGCGTTAAAATGAGGTGAAAAGATGAAAAAAGCAAACAAACAAACGGACACCAAGCAAGTCTAGTGTAAATAAACTTAGTAAAAAACAGGAAAATATAGGAAATATAGGAATACTTGACAGCCTGTTAGCATTTTACCGAATTCGACGACGGCACAGGGCGCGAAACGCGTTTCAATGGAAACGGCTCTGGGTTGCGAGCGGCTTGCGTGCGGCTGTGAGTATCGTTCTATTCATACTCTCTGCCGCCCGCAAGCCGCTCGCAATCCAACTGTGACGTCACGGATCGGTAAAACGCTTGTAACTTTGGTTTTTCAATTTCTAATCGATTTCTGGTTTAACCATTGTTATAAGGGACACAATAACTACTGAAAAAGTAGATTTTCAGGGTATGCATCAAAACCCCGTCAGTTCTCCTTTAAGCGATCGTCAGACATGTCAAATACTTGCACCTATCACAATTTCAAGATTTTTTGAAACATAGTTTTAGCGCTAGATAGTTTGGTGCATAATGCCCCGTGGCTCATTCATCCCCGGTCTCCCCTATTTGTTTTTTGCTTTTGATGTAACTTTTGAATCGTTCTAACTATAAATGAGAATGGTTTAGTTTCAACATTTAGTGAAAGCGTTGAATCAAACAAGAAAGTTACTAGAAAGTTACATAGAAAACAAAAAACAAATACAATGTAAATTGTGCAGACGTCATCAAAAATGAGTCCATATTCATTACATATTTTTAAAAAACGCAGTTATTGATAAAATAAAGTTATATTATATTTTGAATGGCAATTGCATATATGGGTATCAAATTTTTTATTTAGACTATTTAATTTCCAATATTTAAAAAGCTGTAGTTTTAAATATACAGGGTGAGGCAACTGAGGATTACCAAGCGTTTATTTCACAAACCATTGTGAGCATGTCAAAAACAATGGCACTATGATCTGAAGTCACATGTGAGGAATCCGAAAATGTCTTTTAGAATGACCTTGAACAGGGTCTTGAAGGTCATTGGTGCTCAATCTTTGAAACCACTGCTCGGAATGGTCATGTTCCAATTTGAAATTTTTGCTCATGTCCCAAATAGTAAGAAAACATGGTTTTGTTTGCGAAATACAAGTAGGTATTGATGTGATTGTAATAAAACACTTAATTTAAATGTGTAAATCTTTCTAGAATTCCAGGATAATGCATGCAATTTTTGTTTATTCGAAATTACAAAGTGAAAAAATATCATTCTGTAAACATTCTAGAACACACAGCATCTACAATTCATTCACATTCCACAACTTTTGAGACTGAAGTCTATTAAATGTTTCACAACAATTACATTAATACCTACTCATATTTCACAAACAAAAACATGTTTTCTCACTATTCGGACATGATCTACAACTTTTAAATTGGAACATGCATATTCTGAGCAGCGGTTTCAAAGATTGAGCACTAATGACCTTCAAGACGCTGTTCAAGGTCATTCTAACTGAAATTTTTAAATTCCTCACATGTGATTTCCAGAACAAAGTGACATTGTTTTTGACATACTCACAATGGTTTGCGAAATAATCGCTTGGTAATCCTCAGTTGCCTCACCCTCTATAACGTATTAAAATACAACACCGGTCAAGTATATCGTTGAAACAAAAGATTTATTTAACATTTTAGGTGTGCAAGCATTAAAGGAGAACTGACAGGGTATTTTTGTTGAATTTAGATTTTGACAAAAACCTTATCGGAAGTACAAAGTCATGTCTAGGTCAAACTGTAAAAGTTTGGCAAAAATAGAATAAGCAAGTAGTTAGTTTATTGGCATGGAGACAGATTCCGTTTCCATGGAAACACATTCCGGCATTCAAGTCCCTATGGGAGGTGTGGCATGGGCGTGGCTGGTATCGCCGAACTGGTATATCGCTAATAAATTTTTTTACTAGTTTTCACAGAGATTCCGTTGCAACACTTCATTTATGCACCGTTTTACTTTGTATAGGCCAATTTTCAGGGTACCTTACAAAACAGCGCCAGCTAGTTCTCCATTAAGAAAACTGGTGTGTATCGATAAATCGATGGGAGCTGTTCTGTGGGAGAGGAGGTTTTCTGTGGGAGAGGCGTTTTTCTTTTGGAGGGGAGTTTTTATTGGGAAGAGGAGGTTTTCTGTGAGAGGCGACTTTTTCGTTTTGGAGGGGATTTTTCTGTGGTAGGGGTGTTTTCTTATGGGGAGGGGAAGTTGTTTCTCATTTAGGGGTATAAGTGCCGTTTTGGGAGGTGTTTGTCCCTATGATCCACCGTACCTTAATAATCTAATCTGGGCTAACCTAAACTAACCTACTCAGACCGGTACACATGCCATGAGCCCACATCCTCATATTGCATAATGCTTAAGTTATGCATCTTTCATATGACCCTGCTAGTCACATTGGCAGTGGCATGCATGTTGCTGCCAATGTATATGTTACCGCCCGAACTGCAACTGCATCGACAGCGGCAGCAGACAGAGGGTTTAGTCCGGCCGATGTGATCAAACGGCGGATTTGCGAAGGCGCTGCCTAAATTTACAATGCTTATAAATAATATGGTAAATTTCCTGGTGCAAAGTGGGTTTGTGGTTGATTTGCATTTTATGAGTTTTTATTATTATTTTAAAAGCATGTTGTAGTTTTGTGAACATAATAAACGCCGTTTTAAAAATGTGCTGGATTTATTTGGAGTTGGCACCACTGCGATAGAGGCCGGTACACAGTAATCGGTACGTTCAAGGCGTTGGTACGTTGTTTGGTACAGTATCGATTTGTGTTTCTATAGAGACGACCGGCTGTTTAGGCAGCGCCCTCGCAATTCCGCTGGTTCCTCGCATCGGCCGTTATTTAAGTACGGACTAAATCCTCAGTCAAGAACCAGCGCTGTCTAGACGCAGATGCAGTTGCAGTTCGCGGCCATTAACATATGTATACCATACAATATAAATCGCATAAACACTGACCTTAAGGGAGTAGATCGTCGACGACCGGGTGGAGCGTGTTTTGGGGGTGGAAAACTGCGTACGGGAAATTTACGGACGTAATTAAAAATTAACGGGCTTTGATTTCGAAAAACTAATAGTTTTACGTTGTTGTGGATGTGTTGGAGTACCTATGGTTTCAGCGGTTTTCGTGAATTAGTATTCGTTTTCGTTTACGAAGTAAAATGGTGCTCAGAAACAGGATTTTTGATACATTTTTGTGCCATTTTACTTCGTAAACGAAAACGAATGCTAATTCACGAAAACTGCTGAAACCAAAGGTACTCCAACACATCCAAAACAACGTAAAACTATTGGTTTTCGGAAATCAAAGCCCGTTAATTTTTAATTACGTCCGTAAATTTCCCGCACGCAGTTTTCCACCCCCAAAACACGCTTCACCCGGTCGTCGACGATCTACTCCCTTAATGGAAATGCTGTCCGCATTGAAACACAAAGTAAAATGTGAAGGTGAGCTGTTGGCCGAGTACGATCGAGAAAACATACCTGCAGGTAGAGTTTTGAAACGACCACTTTCAAATGATATACGTATAGGTGTTGGAAATGCTAGTTGATGAACAGGAAATTGAGAAGATTGAAGGAAAGCGTAAGATGTGGTGCGATGGTGTGAAAGATCAGGTGGACACCGCGAAGGATACTGACCATCCGCTGGATAATCGCGCCAGAAAGGCTGCAGATGTCACGTCCAAGATTTAACCCTATGCTTTAAGACATTTTGTTACGATAAAATATAATCTAAGAAAAGAATAGCAAGTTTTATTTTTATTTCTAAGTTGGTTTGCCTAAATTCAATGTGTTAATTTCTTAATGTTTTACTTATTAGCAAAACAATGTTTGGTTTAAAAGTTGCGCTTATTGTACTAAGAGTGTACAAGGGGTAATAAACAGTTTATAGCTCTTTGCGTGTGCTATACACAGGCTGTTAATGAATACATATTGCAACGGTCATAGTTTGATCAATTGCAATATCTAATTAATAAATAAATGTTGGATATGTTGTCCAAGTGCAACATGGAAACCGTCAATACTTGTCGGAATTAATCGATACAAAGAATGGATGTGAGCGAGAAAAATCAGCTGTTGTAGAACTAACCAGGGCTTTAGAGGACGTCCAGAAGCTATTTGAGCAGAAGACAGTGGAAAATGCGGACTTTCAATTGCAAATGGACACAGCAAATGTCGAAATGGCCCTTATTGCGTCTAAAGAAAAAAGAATCTGAATTTGTCGTTTAGAAGAAGGTAATAAAAAACTTCTGTTACAAGTGAAAGATTTGAGTGAACAAGTGAAATAATTTTTGACAATAAATTGCAATTTTATTTTTAAAACAAATTTGTATAAGACTTTTAACAGATTTACAATTAATTTAATTTGAGGTTTGCATATTGTTAACCGAAGCTTAAAAACAGCCAAGTGGTCCCATGTTACTAAATAGTAATAGTTTAGACCATATGTGACGAGCTCGTTACAAGTGTTCACAAGAGAAATGGCTACATTTGGGAATGTGGAAGAAGTGATTAAAAAACAGTGTAAAGAAGAGAAAAAGAAGCAATGTGAATACTATACAGTAATCTAGAATTGGCATAGTTGAATTTTAAATATATTTTTATGATTTATTTTCAATTTTTAAATTTGAATTAAAAGGGGAAATTGTTTTCGGTTCAGTTTAGATAACAACAAATGGAACCTTCATATCAATAACCGTTAAATTAACTTCGACATGTAATATCTAATTGGGCTTTTCACTAGGATCTAGATGATTCTGGTGACCTGGACATGCGAGATGATTTTTACGATTCCAGTAAAGATTCTTTACACTAATCGTCTGACGGAGATCAAGATGTACAATTTCCTTGTCATTTACAGATTCTACCGAAATGTTGCCAAATAACTTATAAAATGCTGTAAACGCCTGTATTTTGAAGTTTAAAACCTATTTAAACTAATATTTTGAAATTTATACCTTTCAAAACCTAAATATTCAAATTCAATGCATGTAACAACCTGTATTTTCAAATTTAACGGGCATAAAATCCTATATTTTCAAATTTATAGCCTATATGAACGTAGAATTTGGAATTAAAAGCCGGTTAAAATATTTATTGTGGCTTTTAAAACCTATATAAACCTAGTTTTTGGAATATAAAAACTTTACAAACTTAGAATTTTAATTTAAAACCTAAATTGAAAAATTAAAAACCTATAAAAACGTACTTTTTGAAATATAAACCTACTTAAGAAAATGTTATATTCATTTCCAGTTGTTACCAATTGAAAGAAAATCGACGAAGTTGAAGAAACAAGACAAAGAAATGTGAGACAGAAATTGTCTCAATTTTCAAGATTTATTTACTGTTTGTTTATTTATATTTCCTGCTAATTTATTTACATTTATTTAATTGTAGGAGAATTCAAGAAGTTTTCTATATTTTTGGAAAAGTTTCCTATATACGTATTTTGGAAAATGTTTTAACTTCACTGCCCCAGTTACTGCTTCTGGCCCTCAAAGCAGAGGAGCCAATTTAATTAACTCCTCCCCTTTGAGGGATAGAAGCAGCAATATGGGTACACATAATATTGTCAATTGGTTTTCTAATGACCATTTTCGTTACGAATCCATCAGCTGATTGAGTTTCTCAAAGCCAACGAAGTCCAGTGACCGGCCACCCTAAGGGCCAATTCTCTGAAGACCATGAGGAATGATGTTGCGGTGACTTGAATAAACGACGTTGTCAGTTTGGACCCCGTCGGCAGATGGTCCAAAGTGGGACTGGTCATCAACAACTAGGGTGCCAATCGGCAAGCGAACGGTGCGATATTACGCGATGGCCAATGTAATGTTCATTGTAGTTTGATGGTAACAGGAGCTACACCGGAGTACTTGGCCGGCTATTACATGTTGCAAGGATCATCGAGTTTGCTTTCGGTGATAGGTTTGGCATGTGCACCTCAAGAAGGGGAACGGGTGTTGGATATGTGCACGGCCCCTGGAGGAAAGGCATCACCTATAGGTAGTATTACACTGCGCATTACATGCTGCGTTAGGTTTACATTACGCGTTGCATTGATGTCCTTTGCACTTGTCTTTACATTTCAATTTGCATTAGTGTATACAGTGGCAATTGTAGTAATATACATTACCCTGCAAACTACGCTTTGTAATTATATACATTACACTGTAAACTACACTTTGCATTAAATAATGTACATTACACTTTAAACTATATACTTCACTTTCAACTAAGAGCGTCGTAGGCGGTCAGTTGGAGCAGACGTGCGTGCACACAGCTCCGGATTTGAGTGTGACTTCGAGTGCATGTGTGAAGTGAAAGCTGGAAGGTCGTGAGTGGAGGGAAGGATATAAATAAGCAAGAAATTGTGTCGGTTGAAAAAGACACAGCAAAAGGCAAAGTTTGGTAAAAAATTGTGCTTGAAGCGATACCAAGAGTGGGGCGTGGCTGCGAGCAAATGTGCGTCGTGGCAGTCGAAGGGCAGTTGGAATGAAGGAGTGAAGTTTAAAACACAGGAAAGGAATAAAGTGACGAAAAAGGGACACATTTATTACCAAGACAAGTGGCAGATAAGGAAATAAACGACCGAGAAAGCAGATTACAACAGTTGCGACGAAAGATATTTGAGTGACGTGTCCGAGAGCGGTTGCGGTAGCGGCTGCGGTAGCGGTTGCGGTCACGGTTGAGAACGATCGAAGATAGTTAAACGAGACGCGGCTGTGGTCACAGATACAAGAAAAGGAGTGATATCGGCTACAATATTAAAGACAAGTGTGGGTTGCAGGAAGCAAGACACAAGATGAAGAAGAAGGGGGCGAAGGAGGAAATGGCAGAAGAAAGATACAGATCGGCGAGCGTTTCACAACTGGACAGAATGACAGTGAGTGAAGAGAAGGAGGAACAGACTGGTGCATATAGTTTGGAACCATTTAGAAAGGGTGGGATGTATAGATCTCCACCGTGTAAAAAGATGGCCCAAGACAGCGAGAAGATTAGAATTGAGGGAGAGAAAATACCTGATGAAAGGGAACTGAAAAGGAGACGGGAACCCGAAAATTTAGAAGAGAAGATTGACCACTTGTTAGAGACAGTAATAGAACGGATGGATAGAGTGGAAAAGAAGATGGAGGACTGGAAAGCAAAGCAAGAAGAGTGGCAGAGGGTACTAGAATTGGAGAAACAGCAGCGATTGGAGGAAAAACAAGCAAGAGAATTGGAGAGAGAAAAGGAACAACAGCGGATGCAAAGAATGATGGAACAAGTACAACGGCTGGAAGACAAAGTGGATGAGTTGGAGAACAGGAGCAGGAGGGCGAACTTAGTGGTAAAAGGACTAGCGGAAGAGCAAGGAGAAACGTGGATACAAGCAGAAAGAAAAGTGCAAGAGGTGTTTGAGAAACAATTAGGATTAAAGGGGATAGAAGTGGTGCGTGCACATAGGGTGGGCTGGAAACAGGGAGAGCGACCGAGACCTATTGTTGTAAAATTTGGAAAAGAAAAAGAAAGAGAAGCAGTGCTACAGACGAAAAATAAGCTGAGGAATACACAAGTATTTATAGATGAAGATTTTTCAGCGAAACTGAGGATGGAGAGAAGGCAGCTATTTGACATAGTGAAGAAAGAGAGAGCAAACGGACGGAGGGCAAGAGTGCGATTTAATAAAGTGGAACTCGAAGGTCAGATGTTTAAGTGGTGCAAAGATAAACAGAAGTTAGTGATGGTGGACGGCTGGCAACAGAAAAACGAGATGGGAAGAGGCAACTGAGGAGCGAAGAAACCTGGACTTTATTAACATGGAATGTGGCGGGTGATTAAGAATAAAAATAGAGTGTTTTGGGATTATGTAAAGAGATATGATTTGGTTGTGTTGTTAGAAACATGGGTGGAAGGTAAAGAATGGGAGAAGTGGAGTAAAATGTTGCCGGAGGGATATAAGTGGGAAAAGATAGATGCCCAACGTATACACAGTAAAGGTAGAGCGGCAGGGGGGATGATATTTGGGATAAGAATAAGTAGCGATAAGGGGGAGGGAAATTTTGTTATACGAAAACATACAATACATTGGAAAGGAAAGTGGGGGGAGAAAAGATGGCATATAGTTACTGTTTATAATGCATGTGGCTGGGAGAAATTGCAAGAGGAATTAATAGAAGTAAGAGGAGCGGAGAATGAACACATTATGGTAATTGGAGATATGAACGCCCGTATAGGAGAAGAAAAAATAGTGATATTGGGGGATGGAAGTGAGCAAGAAAGAGTTAGTAAAGATTTGGTAACCAATGGGGAAGGGGTAAAGATGTTGAAGTGGATTGAAGAACAAGGGTTAATTGTGTTAAACGGATGGAAACAGGGGGATGAAGAAGGCCAATGGACTTTTGTAGCATATCGGGGGTGTACGATAATTGACTACGCTATAGTGAACGGGAATGCGGAAAAGGAGGTAGTTGAGTTCAAGATAGGGGAAAGGATAGAATCGGATCATATGCCACTGACACTGAGAATAGGAGGACTGGAAGTATGGGAAGAGGAGTATGAACAAGAGCAGAGGGAGGGGGAAGGACGAAGTATGTATAAATGGACAGAGGAGGGTGTGAGGGGATTTAGAGAGAAATTGAAGGGAGTTGGGTGGGAAAGGAAAGAGGCAGAAACAGTACAAACATGTTGGGAGAGATTAAAAGTAGTAATTGAAATGGCAAGACCAAGACAGCAATACAAGAAAAAACAGGGTATCAAACAAGCGGGGTGGTGGACGACAGAATGTTATCAGGCACGGTGTTCTGTGAGGAAATGTCTGAGAGAACTGAGAGAGATACAGGAGGGTGAGTGGGCAGTGAGTCGACAGAAGTATTTATACGAACGTAAACGATATCGGGAGGTCTGTGATAGGAGTAAAATACAATGGAAAAAGAAATTAGAGGCAGAGGTAAAAGCAATTAAATCGGAAGAAGATTTCTGGATATTTGTTAATAAGGGAAGGAGGAGAAGGAAACGAGAGGGAAGCCGAATAACGGAAGAGGAATGGGTCAGACATTTTGAAGAGCAGTTTGGAGGGAGGGACATTATAGAAGAGAAATGGAAGATGGAAGAGATAGGAGATAGAGAGGTAGATGATCGATGGGACATTGAGATAACAGAGGAGGAAGTAGAGAGCGTCGTAAAGAGGGCTGCGTTAAGAAAAGCTGCCGGGAAAGATGAGATCGAGATGGAGACATGGAAGTTCGCATCACGGGAAGTACGACTAGGGTTGGTGGAGCTATTTAATAAAGTTTGGGACAGTGGGGAGATACCGAATGATTGGAAAGAAGCAATTGTGGTACCGATATTTAAAAATGGGGATGCAAATAAGACCGGGAATTACAGGGGCATCTCATTATTGTGTACTGCGTATAAAATATTTGCGACCATAGTGAATGATAGATTGATGGCTTGGGCAGAGGAAACAGGAAAGTTACCGGAGAACCAGATGGGTTTCCGTAAGGGACGGGGAACGAGAGATAGTGTATATGTATTGCATACGCTTGTGGAGAAACAGTTAGCTAAGAAAAGGGGTAAATTGTATGCATATTATATTGACTTAAAAGCAGCATTCGACTCGGTAGACAGGGGGAAATTAGGGAAGAAATTATGGGGGCTGGGTATAAGAGGGAAAATGTTCCAAACACTCGCAGGGATATACCAATGCACTGAGAATAGAGTCAGGATGAAGGAGAAGTTAACAATGGGTTTTAGATCAGGAAGAGGTGTGCGACAGGGGTGCCCTCTTAGCCCGTTGTTATTTAATCTATACATTGCGGATTTAGAGGAAACTCTAAAGAAACAGCAGGAGGGAGGAGTGGTGCTGAAGGGGATAAAAATATGGTTAATTGCTTACGCAGACGATATGGTGCTGGTAGCAGAGGATCCTAAACAAATGCAGGAAATGTTGAAGAGTTTAAGTAAATATCTGAGGAGGAAAGGGCTGGAGCTGAATTATGGAAAGTCGAAGATGCAGATATTTAAGAAAGGAGGGAAACGAGCTAAAGGGGAAAAATGGATGTGGGAGGATAAAGAGGTGGAGGTGGTCAAAGTTTTTAAATACCTGGGTGTGATGCTACAAAGTAATAATGGATTTGGAGAACATATAAGATATATTCAGAAGAAGGCAAGGGTAGGAATGGGAGTGGTATGGGGGATAGGCGAACGTTTTTGGAAAGGAGATATAAAGATGCGGTGGAAACTGTTTACAGCACTGATTGAGTCAATAATGATGTATGGAGTAGAAATATGGGGATGGGAAGAGCATAGAGAACTACAGAAGGTGATTACGAAATATTGGAGATGGGTGCTGGGGGTGAGTTGGAACGTACCAAGCTATGTGATACAAGAAGAGGTTGATGAGCAGCAGATATGGGCTAAGGCATGGGGGAGAGCATATAGTTATGAAAGGAAACTTATCAAACAAGAGAATGGGAGATTGATGAATGTGTGTGCCAGGTGGAGGAATGAGGATGCACAGAAGAGGTTAAGATGGAGAGTGGCAAGAGGTAAAGAATTAGAAAAACTTGGTATATCGGAAGAAGGAGTGCAAGATTTGGAGAGCCGGGGATGGGAGGTGAGTGTGGAAATTGGAAAAAGGATAGGAGATAGAAGGGTGCAGGAAAACTGGCAGAAGATACAGAGTTCTAAATATAACCCATGGTTTAAGGTACTGAAAAGTGGGATAGGGAGGTCGTATTATCTGGAAAGTAATGAGGTGGGAGCGAAAGATAAGGGGTTGCTAGCAAGGTATAGGACTGCGTCGGATGTGGGGGCGGCAAATTATTGGAGAGAGAAGGAAGAGCGGATGTGTAAGGTGTGTGGAGTGGAAGAGGAAACACTAGATCATGTGATGGAAAAGTGTAAGGAGATGAGTACAAAGGTAACAGGGAGGAAGCTGGTAGAGGTTCTAAAGGAGGATGGGCAAGGAAGGGGATGGCTCAGGGAATTAGATGCAGAAAGAAGAAGTAAACAAAGAAGTAAATAGTAAGGGAAAGAGGAAAGGGAAGGAAATATAGATGTGTTGAAATACAAGAAATTACAAGGGGATGGGGTGTGCGTGGAGAGTGTAAAGGTGATCATTAGTTAAGGCGTTTAGTTAAATAGTGGTGTACAGTACTGTGTACTAGGATGAAGGACTAGTGGCTTATTTATTTACCGATTCACACATGTACGCGGTCACGTTAAATTAGTTATTAGAAGTGTTCTTATTATTTATGTATTTATTTATTTATTTGTTAGCTTTATTTATTTCTATTTTATTTATTATAGTTTAGTGTGTGAAGTGTTATATATGACTGAAGCGATAGATGTAAAATTGTGGAGAAGATCTCTCTTTCTATGCCATTTGGCAAGAAATAAAATACTACTACTACTACTTATATTTCAAAACTAAATTATCCATAACTTGTCAACTATATTTTATTTTATTTTGCTGATTTTAGTATTTCAGTTTATTGATATACACTGTAAGAAATAAAGGTATGGAAGAGGTGTAAGTAAATTATATAAAAGGGATATGCATGCACCTCAGTTGCACCACTGAATCAGAACACATAATGTTGTTACACCTGAATTAGAAGTGATGTTCCCAACTCAAGGGGTGCAATAATGCACCCAAAGGGTGTTATACTCCGTGGACATCACATTTACACCCTAAACGGTGCAAAAAAAACGTCAAATCTTACAGTTCATAAATTCAAATCTTGAATAAGATAAAATAATAGGTATACATATACTCAAACTTGGTTTTATATTATAGGTTATGAAATAATATATAGTTGAATATTTATTTTTAGTGCCATTTTTAAATGTCATATATAGAATTAAATTTGTGTTTGGTTCCAGTTTTCCCAGACAAAATTTAACTAGAAAAAAATATAGGAACGCTGAAATGATGCTCGTTGTGGTACAGTGCACAGAGATAATTTAGGGCCCATATGGGGTGGCGTTTTGCCTTATTCGTCCTCCAAGTTTCTGTACATACATATTTATGCAAAAGTCGCCGACGTCAAAGACGTTCAGCAGCAGTTGGACATAAATTTGAAAGCCAAGATTGTTGTCGTCACATTGAGCTTCCGTTTGGTACCTCCACAAAAATGAGGATGAGCACTCTTACAAAAAACACAAAGGGGAGGTGCTGTTTTGCATCACGTGATCCGTGTCAGTCCCCTATAGCTTGTACAGCTTTTTTTTCAATTTACAACGATTCAAGTTGACACCGGCCAACAAGTGACATTTTTGGCTGCGCAGATTTTTGAACTTTTGGAGTGTGCGCACACATCGCTCCACTCAAATGTCGCCTGCGCGGCGGAATCCAAGCGGCGCTGCGGCCTACGAAAATGGCGGCTCCAATGGGTACAAAACGTAATTTAAAGCTTCGAAACTGCAGGTTAGTGATGTTTATAATAAGTTTCCCAACGTCTTTCCTCTATTGATGACATTTCTAGAGGTAAAATAACGTGTTCTTTCGATTAAAAATAGTTTCGCGACGATCCGACTAGTGGTTAATGATTTATAAAATTTTTAATTAAAAATTAAGCTGGAAAATGCGGCACGTGTTTAATGTTTAATTCATTCTCGCTATGTTTTTCAGC
>JAQIWR010000622.1:0-18613 GCA_034695945.1 Glomeris hexasticha
CTTAATTTATGCAATGTTTTACTTTGTGTAGGCCAATTTTCAGGGTATGTTCCAAAACCGTGTCAGTTCTCCTTTAATTAATGAATAAGTTTCATAATGTTTAAATAGAGGGTGGTATGCATGGGTTAATTACCAAGTAATATTTTAAGGGACGTTATATAGATGATATTTTGTGGACAGCTTCAGGAAAAGGTTTGCTATATATGAATTGCTAAGAGTGGAAGTATTTGCACAATTCATTTGTATGTGTCTGTCTGTATAGATAGATGTAAAAATGAAAGGAGATTTTTTTTCGTTACCTGAGAGTAGATTTAAATTCCAGACATGTTTTGAGCCATAAAGACGTGATCGTTTTTAAGATGTCGGAGAGGGAATAAATGTTGCAGATAATGTCTATATAGTAGGTCCGTGTTATATGCCATGTTCTCCCTCAGACTATATACGAGTATAAGCATATATGCATCCATGGGGCATTTTTGTTGTAAGAATTGGAAATATTGAGACAGGGCTGTAGGTATACATACATATGATTGATGACGGACCATCATGAGGTTGATATCGACAAATTGTCACGTGACGCGTTGCATGGGCCAATGGCTGACCGACCGAGCCATTGTCGGCCATGTGCAATGCAAAAGTGATGGATTGATGGCGTCAGCAACGATTGTCTTCCGGCCCTGTGCTTCTTGTAAAACTGTGTATATGTAGCATATATTTTACAAGTTGACGAATGTGTTTGTCGCCCCAATTTAGACTGTGAATAATGACGTCACAAGCCCTTGCCTTTTCCATCCATTCACACTGCTTTATTGCTCTGGCTTCTGACAAATTCAACCACAATCCCTATTATTTACGTGGCACTTATTATATATTTCGTGGTTGTACTTGAAATATTTTACATTCTCAAAATCCAATAAATTGTTTTTTTTTTAATTATATTTGAACCTATAATGAAAAGTGTGACAGTGTGGTGCAAAATTGCTTACATATGTTAAATTAGAGTTGAAATTACAATCACGTAATTAATGATAATTCATATTTTAAAATCATTACCGTATTTCCTTGAAAAGAAGCCTGATTTGTGTAGTAGCCTGGCCTTGAATATAAGCCGGGTCCAAAAACTAAAATTTCAAATACAGCCCATGTATTAACATAGGAAGACGACCTCAAGTAGTGGCCTGGCCTTGAATATTAGCCTGGCAAAATCTTACAAAACAATAATATATTATTGTGGCCCGGGCCACTATTCAAGGAAATACGGTAGTATATTTATAATGAGACTTATATAATAGATACAAACGAGTTTTGCTGACTGTTCAGCGCAAAGTATATTCGTTGCATCTTCAGAATTTTCTATTTTTCAATTAATTTGCATTCGTTACATACTTGAAATATTGTACATAAGTGTATAGGATTGATATTATTAATTTTGTAGATGAAATTTGTGCTATGTGTCCATATTTAGACACTGTTGATGGCACCAAAAACTAGGCTTCAAAAAGGCATAAAGTGACATTTTAATCTGTGCCTATTGTAATCGCATATCTTTCGAATTAAATTCAGTGCATACAGTTATATAGTCACATCTGTATCTGCTAATAATTTTATGTCAATTAATACGCACACAATCGATCAATCTTCTAAAATGTTTTATTTAGGGTTCACACAAGTAGGCTATAGGCATAGCAGCCTTTTCGAAATCGGTCTTTCAAAATGGTGGCAAATATACCTATACGTATAGTTTATCAATATCTAGCATAATGATTCAACTAACATTACTGCATTAACTGCATTACTGCATTAACATGCATGATCATGTGTGAGGCCATGCAGTTACATATGTTTTAATTAATACGAATATATGTAAAAAGCAGGTTATTTGACTATTGAAAAATAAAATGTTACGAATACTAAATTGAAAGTGTTGGCCTACTTGTTATGTAAAAGCATGATGAAGTCTAATTAAGGTGCGGTGATTGCTTATATATAAATTTAGGGGAAGGTTACGATATAGTAGGCTTACTTTGCGACAAGTGGGAGGGTAAGGGACAATATGTTGTGATTAAGATTTCGTTATCATAAAAGTATTGCATATTCAAATTGTTGCAAATTATTAAATAAAAAATTAATACGTATATTGTTATTTGCATTATTATTTATATATTTTAAAAGAATTCAAATATTGCATTCTATAATCCCAAGAATTATGCTAATTTTTGTAATTTCATATTGGGGACAGAATTCGTGACAAACTTAACCAACAATATAAGAAAATATACTGTAGATGTTTAAGGAAATTAAACGTACAGAACGTTTCATTCATAAAAACTACACCATATACTATTATGTAGTTCAATTAATGAATGTTTTTATGGTTTAGAGCAAAATGACAAACAATGTTGTCAAATTTATAGGAAAGTAAGTAGGCCCTATTGTATAATATTCTATAAGCATTTGAAATTCAGACTAATTAGGAATAGGTTTATATGCATTTATTATGAAATACAGTTATATAATTGCAGTAGCCTACTATAACAGCACTGTTGTGTACTATGAAGTAAAATTTGTGTCACATGAACATTGGGCTTTTTTGAAGAGTACAGTTGAAGAAGTAAAACAATTGACAATGTTTATTTTGACAAAGGTTCTCAAGTTGAATCGCAGTTGTTGCAGTATTTTGAGAAAAGGAAAATAGAGTTGAAATATAAGGCGCTTTGGCCAACTGGCTCGCATGAAATCTGTATTGCATTTTGGCTGCCACATCGAAAATGTAATCTTTATTTCATGTAGGGGAAATGTTGAATATAAACGAAAGTACCGCCATCTGTTGCTACAATTTTGAAACAATAAATCGATGATTGACATATCACTCGATTTGTTTGCCACTTTAACCAGAAACAAATTGAACTGCTTTCAACAAAATTGAATAAAGTATTTGCTTAATTATTTATGGAGACGAGAAGTAGTAGATAGTCAACTTTAATACAACTTTCTACTGCAACATGTGCAGAGAATGCTGTTTTTTAAATTTATTCCACAAAAAATGATGCTATAAATAGTAGAGAGTACACGTTGCGGAATAAATTCAGGAGTGATTCACCACATTAGAATAATAGAGGTGCCGGCTGGAAAAATTCAAGTGCTCATTCTCGATCTAAATAAGGATTGGAAAAGTTTGCAGTAGCCTGTATGCATACCGTGGCAGTGAAAATCTTATGGGAAACTTTCCCACCGATCACTATTTTGTATTCTTCATCATGCATCTTATGTTTTCACTTCATCTATTCGCAAATTTCCCTGAATTCCTTTCACAAAAGGGATGCTATTTTTAGCTTGGGGGAGGGGTGGGTGCAAACGCTATTCCTGGTTTCTAATCGATAGATGAGTGCTGTGAACGCTGAGAAATCTCATACGAAGTAGGTTACACATTCCATATAAATAATTATTGTTTTGCTTTCTCTGATTACTATATATATTCACAAGGAGATATTTGAAATTATAATGTACCTAAAAATTATTTGCTTGCAATTAATTGTGTTGCTATATCTGATTACTTACATTGCACAATTTAAAAAGACGATTGACATAAGAAGGATTATAGAAATCAAAAATTAACTAATCCATACACATCAGATGTTTGGAATACAAATGTTTGTGTATGCAGTCCCATTTTATTGCGCAGAAAATTAAGGCCACATAGCGTAATAAATATTGTAAATAAATTATAATAATCAGGAACAGCCTAAATTTATATTATTTAGATAAACTAAACATTTAGTGAATTCAGGCGTACTTTGTATCAAAATCAAAGATTGAAATCCAGTAATATAGTATAAGAATTTTACAATGCAGAAATATAGCAAATGTTTATAGAGAAAGTCACCGAAATTGCAATATATTTCATAAACAATATATTCGGTAAAATTGATTATCACTGACTGAACTGTTGTGACGTCATTGTATGCGCATGAGCACAACTCACTTATAACTGATAACGTAATATTGTATCATGCGGATAAAATGTGCTCTTATAGTATGAACACTATATGTTATGAGATCGATACATATTTATTCGGAGGTAAAATTTGCACTCATAGTTTGCGTGTTATTATATGCCAGGGCATGCTTTGAAATCTGGTTAAATTGCGGATGAAAAAATCCTTTTTGTCGGCTCCATTGTCCCGATTGCATTAAAGAAAAGATTGTGTGTAGGAAGAGGAGAAAAGCGACCCCTTGAAGCTTCACTGCACAGCTCTCAAGTTTCAGTTCCGCGTTTTATATAGAAAAAAAAAGCGTACATCTCATTGAAAATAGTTTTAGCACTTACCTATCCCCCTTGTCGAGTGGGCATATAAATTTGTGGCGGGATGGAAAGTTACACACCACCCCCACAAACACGCAAACAAACACATGGAGCGCGTGTGTGGTTTACGTATATTTGCCCGAATTTCACTTGGCCCACCTGCGTTTCTTTATGGAGTTGCCTGTAAATCCGCGGACTTGTACGAGACAAATTCAGTGCTCTCCTATAGGCGTTTGCCAAAGGAGTGAGAGGGTTGGACATTTTTCGCCTGACTGCCAGCTACTTTTTCTCGCAAATATCTACTGGAACTGCAAGCCGGGCCTCGAACGTTGTGCCGAGCAATCTACGATTCTAAAATTGGCACCATGACGTCAAAGCGACGTCAGAGAGGCCCAGTCCGTTGCCAATGGTTACGGCTTGCATGTTATGTTTCTAGTCAAATAGAATGCGCATGGTGTGCTATTCAGGTTGGCGGGTTTTTATAGTATTGTAAGTGTTTGCATGTGATATGCGTGCATGTTGGGCAATAAAAGCAAATATAAGAACATTTTACCATTCTAAAATGGCGTTGTCCTAGTATCTATTTACGGATGGGAATATTGGTATAGCGATCGAGTGAAGCAAATTGCCACAGTTCATGTCATTGGGTACTATTTCGCGTTTACGAGCAGCTGAAATAATCGTGCGTAATCAAAAAGTGCATGTGTATATTTAGTCACACGCCCAAGTATATATATATATAGGGCTATATTTGAAGTGTTTCCTATTGAATATTCACCTGCAAACATTCGGAGTGCACCTATTTTTAGCTAGGGCGTAAATGGAGAGACTTGTCTATAATGGGACTGTTCCCAAATGACAGTGTGCTAAAAATATATACATCACAGATAATGATGTGATATAGGATTGCCATGTTACATGAACAAAATTTATGCATCAGACTCTTTTATTGTGAGTGGAAAACCGGAAGGTTTAAAATTACATTTAGTTGAAACATGTGATTGTGCTGTTATATTATAGCAAGGACGAAACCAAGTCCTAATTATCGACATTAGAATTTTTTAATTTTGGAGTTTGAATGAATATTGCATTTCTGGGATGGAGCTGAAATTAATATAGCATCAGTTGGAATTCAGCTGTTACTTCAAGGAATGCACAACCATATATTGGTGAAAATGATGGCAAAAAAGGAGGGATGATAATGTAGGGTATCTGTTTACTGTGCAATTCTTCACTTTGCAGGCATTTAAATTTGTGCATAAGGAAAGTAATGTTTGACGTCATTTGGTGTTCTTTCGGGAATTTCTTTGTGAACGGAATGAAAATGAGGTCGGCACGTAGTTGGCAAGGATGTGTTGCAGCTTTCAACGCAAAAATCCATTCACTCTTTGCGCCCATTCATTATTTCATCATGGCAGAAAATAGGTCGATCGATACAAAAGCTGCCGGCTCCTTCAATGGCGGCAACACTGATTGGACGATCATGGCGGCCCTGTGACGTCATATACGGGACCTGACATCAATGACGTCAATGGCACATATAGCAAATGATGTACTACTCGATGACCTTTTGCGAATCCTCTTTCACCGGCTCTGCATCCCAAAACCTCCCCCACCCCATTTCCTAACTGCAAATAGCATCTACAGTGCTCTCATTAATTTTACACCCTAATTCCTCCAACGATTATTACGCCGAAATCTAATTTCTACCCAAGTCTTTTTTATGCATATAATTAGGACACTGTTCGGGAAGTTCTAATTTCCCCCGAGCAGCAAAATCTCAGTTTTTCTTGAATGAATTTGCTCCAGGAGAATGCTTAGACTATATCTGCTAAAAATAAAAACGGGAATCATATGTTAGCAGTGTAATCTTTTGTAGCAATGCTGTTGCATAACTGTCAGTGGACCAATGAAAGATATAAGATATGTGATTTCAGCACATTTGAATGGGCCTACTACTTAGTAAGGGCTCATAGAAAGAACATCATATACGTATATGCAACTCATATTGCACAATAAACCAAGTACTGTCATTTTGCCAGTAAATGTAAATGGAGAAAATTACATTTGAGCGCAAATTGCGAAAGAAAGCAATATTTAAGTGCATGACAGGATTTGGTATGATTCTGTGTAGTGAAATGAAGAAAGTTGAAATTGTCATTTCTGAGCTGCAATTACTTGAGCTATCGAATGGCGCCCTATTTTTCAGAGCAATTATTGATCGCCGCCTTTAAAAGTGTCACGGAAAATATTGATTTTCATTCACATCACACAGTGGCACTTCCTACCAAGTTGTTCTGTGGCCTCATTCACAATGTTCTTCAATATTGGTCCATTGTGGGCTAAAAATAGAGCCTTCAAATTTGTCTTCGCCTGTCTTGTTTGTTTTATCCATACATATATCATGTGTAAAATAAGCACTTGCACTCTTCATTTTATTAGGCAAAATATCCCATTCTCTTCTGCTGGAGTTGTGGAAAAATAGTAGGCCTGTATCTATAAAAGAATAACATGTAGAAAATCGATTAGGAAATATAATTGTTCTGAATAAGCTCGTGTGCTCCGCTCTTATAAATTGTAACTCAGGTATTAGTACTGCAACTCATTTAGTTTTGAATGTGTTAATTACTTTCAGTTACAAAATTGCGAATCCCTTTAATTTACATTACAATCGCGAAAAATTATGAATGAATAAGGAAACGGAGCGTTGGATACTTCAGCGCCCTCTAACGAGATGCAATCCGCGTTTATCTACGTTTTGCTATGTTTTTTTTTAATAGTTGTATTGCCAGATACCTTATACTTGCACACTTTATTTTTGTTATTTTTTGGCTCCAAACTGCACACTCATTCACTATACAACTGCGAAACAACCATTTGGTGCGAAAATGCACATTGCACAAATTTCAATTATCTGGGTGGTAAACGGTACAGCATATGTAGTCTACAAAATGTTTGTCTTGCTTTTTGCAATCGTTGATTTAAACTTAGTAAATGATGTGTAATTTGCGATTGCTAATAAATAAGGAAAAAGCTTTACTTAACACATCACCCTCAACATTGACGACTTGTGCGTTTATAATAATAACCCTGTAAATTATAGGTTGATAACATTGCGTGATTGACATAGCAGCAAATATTGGCAAGGAAATTGGCACGAAACTGCTACATTTTACTACCTACAACACGTTATTTATCCATTCAGCACAACGCGTAATTAATTACTAAATTAATTAAACCACGAGTTACTTTTCATACAAAAATGTCAGCCCGGAATGTACAAATGTGGGATTTCGATTTTCATATGACACATGTGGGGTAAAATGAACAATGCCAAATATAAATTCAATCAAAAATAGTATACTGACAAATCTATTACATTATAGAAATGCACCGAGACACATGTTCAAGACAGAATTAATATAAAATAAAACTATAGTAGGTAGTTATTGTGGTTTTTGGATAGGCAATATTATATTGTACTATATGGAAAGCATAAATAGCTGTGTTTGCAAGCAACAAAGACGATCTTGTGTGATTAATGGAATATAAACACTTTTTATTGGCCTGTGTTTTCATGTTAGACATGTAATTAATTATATAGCTTTTTATGTTGGAAGAATTTAAAATCAGGCGCATCGTCGTTAATTTGTATCGATTTGGCACATCACAAATAATTATTTATGAGATATTGTATACATCAGTCACCGGGATATGAGGTTTCTGTTTAATCAGTGAAAAAAAAATTCATTGGCAGGGTTGCTTGCAAATATGATGTGCATGTTGGTAAATGTTTGATGGAATCTCCAAATTTTAATATACTCAAATACCTTATAATTATTGAAAAGTTATGGAAAAATCAATAAATCTAGAGAACTTAGGATGTAATGACAATTTTTTTGCCAATTTTAAAGCGAAACTTCTTAGTCAGGGAGGAATTTGGAAATTGTAAAAAGCTGTAGTAACCCTTGAATCATTTTAGAAACAAAGTTTGTATTTCTATCAGTTTCACACGTGCATGGTTTCTGAAAGGTAGAACAACGGCACTATACCATATTGTATACGATACACTTATATATCAAACATTGAAACGATGAAACAACGAAACTTTCGGTTCCGTTCAAATACATGAGCATATTTGTCACCGGTGAAGACATGTCCAAACTCTTTGTCCCTTGTCCGCAAACTGACACAAAGTACACAGTTACATTTATGTGGTTATCCGCCCAGCGGACTTCCTCTTCTGTTCCATCTTCCATCGCAAAAATAAGTTACTCAGCATTTCAAGTCATTCTTGTTACTTGCTCGACCACCAGGGACTGCTGCTGATGTGGTGATAGTGTAAGGGTCTGAACTGGCCATTGCCACATCCACATTAGCGTAAGGGATAGGTGTTGTTGGTGGAGCTGGTGGTGGTGGAAGTGGAGCAACGACTAGATTTTGTCGGACTAGGGCCGAGGGGTCCAATGATAGACCAGACAAGTTTGCTAGAGGTTGTTTTGCTGAAGGACGTTGCCTTGCGATGCTTGATGGTGGTGATCTGCGTGCAATGCTTCCTTCCTTGATGGAAGCCAACCCTGATGCATCGTCCTATAACCAAATACCAATTTCTATTAACTGGAGAAATGAGATGTAGGGACCTGCAGTTGGTAAAAATGAAGTTTATTTTGAGAATAATTCCTGGGTACATACATGAGTTGGGATGCTGGTGTAACCTGCCCAGTGTTTTGTTGTAGCAGCCACCATTGCAGCTTTGGCTGCTGGGTTCGGACTTGACTGCCCACTAGCAGTTGGAGTTGTATTTGGTGTTAATGTGGGCGTCGGGGTAGGTGGTGTTGCTGAAGACCTAGTAACCAGACCAGCGTTTGGTTCCCCCCAAGATGAAGCGTTCAGCTGTGGTTGTCCTTGCACAGGTCCTGGCCTCAGCATAGAAAGCGTGGGTGGACAAGGTGGTTGTGGTGGCTGTTGCTGCCCGGAATTATCATCAAGCTCCAGAAGCCGGTCCACAGACTCGACACTAGATACTGATTGTAGGTCAGTTTTCTCAGTACACAGGCTGTAGTTGGATGATGGGATGGGGATGAGGTAGTCTGTGGATGCTGGCAGCTGGTGGTCCATGTTGTCTGGTCGTGTCACCTGTTTCAAAATTGATTATGCGACTTGGTAATGTTTTGTTTAGAGGGTGGAGCATGATGAACATCAAGTATTGCTGGTGGTGCCAGGTGGAATTGACAATGGACACATAGTAAGTTTTTGGATAAGCAAACCTGAAGACATGCGTTGTCAGAGTCTGGAGGACGCATAATTGTGGTGTCTCGTTCAGTAGATGGAGGACGATGGAACACCGGAAGTGAAGCATTGATTACATCCGGGTCCTATAAGCGAAAAAAGGAAAGATATATATACTTAGAATGTGAAAGATTGTAGTACGATTTTGGAAACATTTACTTGAATGCAGTATCCCAAACGTTCAAGAATTGTGACGAAATTTGGCCGTTCATCAGGTATCAGGTGCCAACATTGGGTCATGATACGGTAACTGTTGGGAGAAGTATACATACATGCACGTCAATGAAATTTTTCATAACCATAGGTGCTGTAAATACTATGCTGAATTTTACATCTTATATTTATAAATAAACAAGATATATTAACACAGGGCTAGGGCAATTGCTGGGGGGTTCCAAAAGTCCACCGGAAGTCACCAACTGCATAACTTCTTGGTTACCACGCCCAGGGTATGGCATGTAACCCAAGGAGAGTACTTCCCATAGCAGCACTCCAAAAGACCTGGGTGAATTAATGTGCATAATGTCAAAAATTAGGGGTTTAGGATCTTAGAAACAATTGTTATATCACTTTTATAATAACCATATGTCTGTCTTTGATGTAAATATTCCATCAAGAAACGCTTCTGGTGGCATCCACTTGACTGGTAACACCGCTTTCCCACCTTTTCTGTAATAATCAGCTCTGCAAAAATGTTATCAATATATTGTGGTAAGAGGCTTTTGATGTACATTATTATATGAATTAATCACGTGTTTTTAATTTACCTATAGATATCTCTGGCCATTCCGAAGTCAGCAATTTTAACAACTCTGTTAACTGGATCCTTGTTATTCAAAAGACAATTTCTAGCCGCAATGTCCCTGTGCCAGAAAAATGGCGATATATAGCAAAGTAAGCCTTCACATATTTTGTGCTTATTAAAAATTAAGCATAATAATTATTGTCTTCCGTAATATAAGAAATGTACCGATGTATGAAATGGTTTTCTTCCAGATAGTGACATCCCTTTGCCACGTCCAGTGCCAACAAGAGCAGGTCCTTCATGGTAAGCGTCGATTGTTTCTGCTGTAACATCACGAAAGCTCTCACATAATTATAAATTATTAGCTTGAAAAGAAACAAAATTTAAAACATTTTACCGGTTTTGGACGAGATTCTCTCAAAAAGGTTTTCAAATCTCCTCCTGGGAGAAGTTCCAAGACGATGAACTTGGGAAGTTTCTCGAAACAAACCCCAATGAACTGTACGATGTTAGGATGACTGAATTTGCTAAAAAAGTTATATATTTTACAGTCATGCTGAATGATTGTCTTTAACTTATAAAATCTTGATATAAATGATCTATAATTTCTGAAGTTCTTGCAGTGTACAGTTCAAAATGTTTGATAGTTTGCACATATACCTCATGATGAGGGCTTCCATTAAGAAGTCCATTTCAGCTTGATTAGAGGATAGTTCGGGCAGGGTCTTTTTTGTCAAATAAACCAATTTTAGTACGAAAGTCAAGCAGTTGGGCTATACGTGCATATGTTCCAGGCATAGAAAACAGTGCTATCACCTTTATTGCAACCGGGACGCCACCAATTTCATTGTTGGGATTGCGTGCCAAATATCCTTGATATACTTCTCCAAATGCACCTTGTCCTAGAGCTCTGACAAAAAAGACAACAGAATTACCTTAGTGTGACTCTTGATAGTATGGACAAGATCTTTTAACAGGGTGTCTTCTGATACTGGAAATTCTAGATATCCTAGTATTATAGGGATTTTTTGTACTTGAAATCCTGGAAATATACTGGAATTTGTCCTTGATCCTGGAAAGTTTATAATTGTTTGATACTTTATATAATTTCGTTTATTGGTTTATGTGATCCTCTTTTAATGTGCTTGGAGCAAAATACTAAGCACAAGTCTCGTGAAATACGCTGGTTCATTTCACTAAATTAATCAGTTTGCATACAGGGACGTGGTTTGTTATGTAAATATCTTTCGCTTTATACTATATTTTGTGTCCCGGAAAAAGTTATAAATATTATTGAAGCTGTCATGGAAATATACTGGAATGTTTAAATTAAAGTTTAATAGACACCCTGTGGAACCACCCTGTAAATGTAGGGTGTTCATTCTTACTTGATCAATGTTAAACTATCTCGGGGTACTTCCTTGAGGTCCTGCAGTGTGCAGATGCTGCCTCCGAATTCATAGTTAGGGTTATACTCAGTGACGGCCATCATTCCTCCAGTTACTGGCCGCAACCTGTTCAGCTGTACCTCATGGTTATTGCTGTAATCTTGACGTACTGGTTGAGCTGTTTGACGACGATACCTCTGATCTGCATATGTCATTAGTGAACATGATTAGCAGACACTGATAATAGCATGATAATAGCATTCGGTATTCTTACATAGGAAAAACATTACTGCTCCTATACCCAACAGAATGATGGCTGTCACAGGTACAGCAACTAAGAAATGCTGGTACACGAGAGTGTCATCTTCGGCACTGGTTAATATCTCTGGAAAATATGAGTATTAATTGACATTTAATTATTAACATTAGGGATATGTGATGTGGAGCGGCACCTGCGCAAGACTTTTGGTCGCTGCTCAAGTTAAGGCCTGGAGGACACATGCAGCCATATGTAGATAATTCGTAATCGAGCACAACACACAGATGTGAACATTCGCATCCAATGAACTGGGTGAAGATTTCCACCGATCCAGGACCCGTAGATTCTCCAGGAACCACCAATGGGTACGAACCACTGGAGTATGAATATCCTCCGAAGCCGGGTTCGTTGGGACTGTCTACATATACTGCATCTCCACCTGCATATATCGCATCAAAGGTAGGGAAACTATGCTCATATGTTCATGTAGGATATGTATTGTTCAAATTGCGGAGTACCTGAATAGCCGCCTCCCCCACCCCCAGATCGACATGCTCCTCCACCTCCACCAAAACCTCCAAACGTCCTCCACGTTTCCACTCCAGAGCATGTTTCTCCTCCAACTGAACCTTCCATAAGTGACAATCCACTAACGTTGTAGTTGGTTTTATCGTCCCAACCACCTCCACCGCCTGCAAAACCAAGAATGACAATTGATTACTGATTATGTATAGAGATGAGGGGAGCTTCATTTGCTATTTTAAAGATTTATGTTGATATACAAACCAGCTCCTTTAGGAGAACTCAATCCATTCTTTGAAGGGATGTTTTTGTTTTCGCCACGGCCATCAGCTCGGCTAGCATTTTCCCTAATATCATTAAATGATAGCCCTCCACCACCACCAGCGACTAATAGTGGGATAGGCTTGTTATTTTCGTCCATCTATATAAAAATAATTTATTGGCCCGTATGTCATACCTGGAATTTTATGGCATGCATATTCTATGTTAGGTATACTATAATTGCCTTACTTTAAATACATAGGTGGCGCCTCCACCTCCTCCACCAGTTCCTTCCGAATTCAAATTTTTTAATAGTATATTCATGTCTCGTTTTACGATCGTCTCTTTAGGACACTTCGGATGGTACTGCAACGATTACTGTATATTAGCACATTTTATATAGGTAGTATGTGAAAATATGTACAATTTATTTACCGGATTACAAGCACTGGCTCCTTCTTGTCCGATTATCATGTGCAGAATTTCGCCACTGGTTAAGTTAAAGACCCCTCTCACCATAGTTGCTTTGCTGGGTCCTCGGCTGTTTACACCTTCGCCTCCACTAGCTCCTCTGGCAATTATACTGGAATATTAAATAAGGGAATTGTCTTATGAAGATAATGTTAGCAATGTTTGGCACTTGAGCAACCATATTTTGAATGGAGGTTATATGGTGACTGTTTGTTACCTGTAATATGCAGTCTTGGTTATAAGCCACTGTTGTGTTCCAGTGAAAACTCCCTTGTTCACAACAGTCACTTTCGGCATGCTGTATTCTGAATCACATTGCTGTTGGGTTGGTCCTCGTCTTCCCAGTGATCCGCATGTTGAAAAACTATGTTCTGGAAATGATGTGTGAAAGTAGTAGATGCTACACCATATGCAGTCCCAATACAAGTTCTTTACACTCACTTGTGGATTCATTTTGAAGGTCTTGCATCCCGTTTGCTATGAATACAAAAGTTAGATTTTATGCAAATCCGAAGTCATTTTGGCAACAATTGACATTTTTGAAAATGGAGTGATTTTGACCAAAATGAATTTGATACGCACGGGTTGTTATTGTGTCCGGTTCATCTGTAGGTAGACCTATGAATAATAAATAACATTCCACATACAGTAAAATCCAGCTGTATTTATTATGGGTCTCAAACGACCTAATTTTCATTACCAATGCCAAGGCATTCAGGGCTCATGGAAATATCATCAATAGCTATTCGCCCCAAATGTTTGTAACTTTGTGTGCCAACAAATTGCAAGTAATACCTGATGGATATATGTGTCAATAATAACTTGAGTACATACATATTTACAACAAAAACTATCAGGATGCACACAAATATATATAAAGACTTACTTTCGAGTAATATTTTTCGGCATGGTCACTGTTTCTCTCAACCAATTGTCTCCTTGACTTTGATATTTTCGCCATATCATAGTCTTGCTCTCGTATCTGAGATGAAGCTCGATAACATTCAGTATTAAGTCCCCTATGTGAGCTCCATGCATATGGTAGTAGAATCTGATCTAAAAATACGAATAAAACTGTATTTGCAAGAAGCTTTTGTTTTGAAACAATCAAAGGACATATTTGACATTTCTTATATAAAATCACTAACTTGGCAACTTTCAAAATATGGAGATTGTGGAGATCTGTGATACTTCGGAGGAGGTGGAAACAATGGGCTGTTCAGAAGTGCCTTGTGGCCTAATGAGCCCCTCTTCATTATCGTGTGTAGATACACATAGTGCCCTGGAAACAATATTTGGAATAAGGTTTCATTAATAATTATAGATCTGGAACAAAATCATTTCCATTATCTATACGAGTATAAAGCAAATCTGTTGTTACCTGAAGCATTTTTGTAGGTGTTATCAAAACTGGGGCCAGTTTTAGCGAGGTTTTGTTGGCCCTTAATGCGAATCCATTCCAGGTCATCGTCGTGGCTGTTGTTCCAACCACATGTGTCGTTTTCGAAGTTGCAATAAGCATGATTTCCCAGAAGCACATCTGTTCCGACCGACCAATACATGAATAGAGGATATTACATGACAGGGTGGTCTTTTTTCCTACCACAATTGTCCTCATCTTCCCCTCCTGGGCAATCGATGGTCAAATCGCAAACTCTGCTTCGATCCACACAAATTCCTTTCCCACATTCAAACCTGGTATTGTTACACTCCTCTGATGTTATTCGATCTGTTAGCACGCAATGAAAGTAAAGAGAAATTGCAATAACAAACTGTTGCTCTGGTGATCTGTACTATAATCTATTTTACTCCTTTCAACACCACCCAATGCCTAACGCGTTATGAAATCTGCCTAATTAAAATTATATTAATTGCAGTATCAGTTCAATATTTTTACAGGTGTTGCATATAAACATATTGTTATCCACATTGAAATATAGAAAAATAACTCATATATAGATAAGCTAAGGAAATGAATGTATTGCAACTTTGATAAAGGCTATACGTATATTCGTTAAATTAGAAGAATGATAAAGATTTTATTCTTTATTATTATGCATGTCAGTATTTTTAAAAACTCCGTAATATTATTATAAAACAATGTCTTCCTATTACAAATAAGTACCTGGTATGCAGTCATGGAGTGCAATGTTATCAAATGCAGCATGGGACGGTTGGTGTTTGTTAACTTCAATTTCCAGCATAATTCGAAAAGGTTTTGTCTTTCTGCCAATTGCTTGAGTCACCTGTTTCCAACTGAAATATTCAAAATTTAATTTGTACACCTATCCCTTCATTTACCCTTTATTTCAATAACCTTCATCATCAAACATTTAAAATAAGAGGAATTGATAATATAATTTAGGGGACGTTCATAAATTACGTCAGAACATTACAATTGTTCGTCATATTTTGCTTGAAAAAACTTTTTGCATGTGCAACAATTCTTACCCTATTTCATTCTAAAATGCTTAACTGCAATGTTTGGCACTTTTTCACTTCCTGCCATTCTAAATTTTTTATCAAATTACTGCTGTACACTGTGTATGGTACGATGGAGATGGATGCGGGATGAGTTTCATTTGAGCACTGAGCCTGTGGGCCTGTACAGATTAATGTGAACGATGTGAAATAATTAGAATTGGCCATGGAAAGGTTGTCGTGCTGCTGTTACTATTTTTAACTGTATACATCCCACGTCTCCTGTAAAATATAATACCGAGTCTATTTTTGGCATGATTGCTGAGCTAGCTGTTACTACCAAGAGAATTATGTGAAACATTTATTTAGAGACAAAAACTTGAGATACAGTTTCGTGATAAATATTTAATGTCGAATACCTGTTGACAGCTACAGAAGAATGTTCTCCAACCACAGAAGTTACGTTGTTTGTTTCTAGCAGAACCGATAATTTCGAGTCGTACACATTTTGCATGTGCACCATGAATTCCATTCGGCAGGTTTGTGATAAGGAATTGCTGAACCATGGGCTGGACACTTGACGGTGACCAATGTCTTTACTTCTACCTTTGTAGTATAAAAAGTGACCTAACAATAATACAAAAATACGTTAATAACGTTATCAATGCAATTTTCTCAGAAAATGAAGGATCAATTTTAATTCGGAGAAGTTACAAGGCCTTATAACTTCCCCGAATTCCTGAGTACTATTATTATTTACACAAGTGGAACAAATTGTTTATATGGTTTTGGTATGGGAGCTCATTAAGTGGTGATGTAGTATGTGTAAGTGGATAGCGTTTGGCTGCACATTGAATCTTGGTGGTTACACAGTGTGCAATATTTTAACAATGGCAGCTTTTATGACGACCATCATGATTTTGTGTGAGCAATCGTTTCTAGCATCACTGTTTGCATGTGTCACAGTAAAATGTGAAAGCAGGGTGCCAAGTGCTTCTCCGTATTTATCGCAAAACGTTTGTTATTGAAACCACAATTATAAAGAATAGCTGAGTATGTTATCCCATCTCTTTTATTATTTCCAATTTATATATTTCTCTCCTGAAAAGACATCAGCATGTTAGCTTTCTATCTTTTTCTAAGTTTTCATATCCAATCCGCCCACGTTAAAATCAATGATTCCGAGAAGCCATGCCGCAATTTTACCGAAGTCAAGCAATTCTTTAATTCTTGAGTACGTCGAATTCCAAGAAAAAACTGTCATGTCAGTAGTTCTTTTCAACATCTGATAATGCAGTCAACCTTTAAAAACATTTTTTCTCCATTGCACTGCATGTATTTTTTTATTTGTGAACCTAGTTTAACTCGATGTGAACATTTTTCAAGCTGTATTTCCTACCCTCAAGTCACTAACCTGAGGTAATTTATTCGAGCAATTTCCTTGATTCTTTGTAAATTATCACTGATTACATATTAAATGAACTTTGTCGTAATTAAATGTTTGAAAAATAATATGAAATCATACAATCACGACCAATGACAACTTATATGCTATTCGCTGGATTCCAAGTGCTGTAAAACTTGGCAAAGTTTCATTGAAAACGAAGGACAGAGCAAAATTAGCAGGGCTGGCTAAATACACAGTAGTCAAAATATACACTATACAATGGAGAGTCGACAGATGTGCAAACAATTCACTAGTATGTAGATGGATTTACGTTTGCTGCATGGGCCTGTGCATAAAATTCTTGAAAAGGCCACTATAGTGAACTGTGAAGCATATGGTGGCATTGGCTTACAGTATATTATCATATTGCGATCCAAGTTAGGTTCGTTGATATCAAAGATGAGAATACATTATATATGTGCACTGCGAGTGTTGCAATGTATATTTTCTTCATATGTATATACTAGGATAATTAACGGAGATAAACACAACGTTTTAGGAGCAATTGCAACCCACTTCGTCTTTGGCAACATGCATTTTCAGAATGGAAATTGTTGTGTGTGGGTAGTAGTAGTAGATAGGTACGTTGGCCTTGGTTGGCCAATCATTGGATGTTCGTTGCTTGGCAACGACTGTCAATGGACGGCCAGAAGTGCTCATGGGACACAGGCGACTTGTGACAATGTACGCGATTCAGTATTGCCAGTGAACGGTCACGTGGGCAGCAGACTTTTTCAACAATGGAGAGTGTACAAGTGCAAGAATAGATGCAACATATGCGATTCTCTCTACCACTTCTGTTTGCATTGTGCCAAATATGTAAACGGAAACATCCTCTTCTCTGTAGTTCAGACAACGTTTGAAACTGACATGAAAGACCACCGATGTGTTTAAAAATGAATGATTCTCAACCAAATACTACCAGCATATATTCTTTATAATAAAATCCTATTGTCCAGAAAAGTTGCTCGCAGAATCACCTGCATGGATATATTTTATCATGCGTATTCTCATTTGTTGCACGCAGTTTTAATTAGGTTTGTTTATTAGCATGTGAATATCAAGTGTAATATGCAGTAGGTAGGCTAATACAGTTGCGCTTACCTGCCCCAACAGGGGCACAATTTAACCTACAATTGCTTTGATTGCCTGTTCCGAGCGCAACATGCGCAATCTAATAAACCCCTCCATTAAACATTAAACCTCGTTTAGGCTGCATGTATACACAGTAATTTATTGATACTTCTTACGAGAGATATCGATTATTATTTTGTAGTCTGTAAAGAACTACATCTTCAGCAGTATTGCCCTAATATACCCAGCAAGTTCAGCTGGGTGCTAATAAAATGCTATATATCAGTAGATATTTCCTATATATATATCATTATAAAATTGGTAACGCATGTAAAAAATTAATCATAAGTAGGTCAGCTTAAAGGAGAACTGACTAGTTAATTTTCATTGTCTCGGATTTCGCCCAAACATGGTTAACAAACAGTTTACACCA
>JAQIWR010000623.1:0-18597 GCA_034695945.1 Glomeris hexasticha
GCCAATCACAGCCTTAGTTACATAGTGGAGGTGCCGCGGACTTCATCCGGAGGCTATCAGGACCTTGGTAGGCCTGAATCTGTAAAAACACCAAAGAACGAAAAACCCCCAGCTTGCTTCAAACGTTCTTTTCTCTCACACACTCAAAATAAAACTTCTACTTCAACATTGCTTCAAATTATTCCATTTGATTTTGTAAAAATTAGTATTCATCACCCTTGTTCTGCGTTTTCGAAACAAGAAAATGGGTCGGTCTTGTCAAAAAAAACTCCAAATAATTAAACGTTTATAGTTGTGTGCAATAGAATCTCGTGGCACGAATTCTCGCGCAACTCCAGCCTTTCTAAAAGGCAATGGAGAAGTTGCGTACCAGAACATTGCATTGCAAGGTTATTCAAATCACCCGACTATAATAATTACAATAAAAACATAAACATGCAAATTCTGCATTCTAATGCCTAAAACAAGCGATTTCTAGAGCTCTTGATAAGGAGTGATGAATAACACTGTCATTTTCCTTTTCAAAAAGTTAAAAACCGATGTTTTTACGATCTCGACGAATGTATAAAAATGGGGAGATTCTTGCAATGCAATGTTCTGGTACGCAACTTCTCCATTGCCTTAGAAAGGCTGGAGTTGCGCGAGAATTCGTGCCACGAGATTCTATTGCACGCAACTATAAACGTTTAATTATTTGAAGTTTTTTGACAAGTCCGACCCATTTTTTTGTATCGAAAACGCAGAACGAAGGTAATTAATACCAATTTTTATAAAATGGGAGAATTTGAAGCAAGTATATTGTGTCCTTGGTTGAAGTTTTATTTTGAGTGTGGGAGCAGCTCATTGGTGGGAGTGAAAAGAACGTTTGAAGCGAGCTGGGGGTTTTTCGTTCTTTGGGGTTTTTACAGATTGCTCACATTGGCGAGGACTATCGGCATTTTGCACATGGACTGGCATTGTGCACAATGACAAGTTATTCACATTGGCGGTAACATATATAGTATCAGTTCACATGGTTGTTTTAATCTGGAATTTAATCAATTTTCTAGTTGGTGAAATAAACGGAGTAATTGCATCAGATTGATAAAATGCCAATGTTAGCCATGTGGCAAATTGTCTGGCCCAAATCTAATTAATTAATTACTTCTCCATTCTTTAATGAATGTAATGACATCATACTATTTTTTATACGTATCTGGTCAGATTTTTTGTTGCTTTGTACCAATTCAACTCTACCGCTTTTAATTACATAAAAAATTAAGGCCCATTTCCTGCACATAGCCAATTATACTGCTGTGCAAACATATAAACTGGATAATACTGTATTTAATGTTTATTATTTAATTGAGAGTATCATTTTATTACCAAAACTGTTATAATTTAACGATACTTTTCCATGAGCGAGGGAAATTTTTAACCAGGACTGGTTTAACGTTTTTCCTTATACGAGTCATTAAACTTGGCAACTAAGAATTTTACGCTGCGCTGAATTAATATGCTGCAATGAATTTATTGCGGGAAGTAGTATTTAGAAATATGTATTCAAATATGGGACTTGATGATTTCCGTGTTGTGTTAAGGAGTATGTATTTTTTGGTTAACAACGAAATAATTTCCAGCTAGAAATGGTCTTTTGTAGCGAAGGCAAAATGTAATTTTCGTTCTCGCGCCATTAACGTGTTTCCGATTGGTTGGTAACGCTCGACCGAGCTGCCCTCTGGCGTCGTTTTCACGCGGCTCGATGCTCATTTGGCGTCTGCCTTTCGCTTGCTGAGGTTTGGATTATCGGTGTGTAGGGCCATGGACACACATGCTACATTTGCTTTTTTGGGTGCCCTGGGCCAAGCGTGAACGCTCCACCACTCTGCAAGGTCTGACGAGGCCCTGTTGCAGAAAAGCACATCGGGCCGAAAAAGACAAGGATTCTGACAACTTCAAGAACCAAAATGATATTATTGTTCGGCAACACCTGGACGATGGTATACATATATCTAAGCACTAAGTAACCCAATGCTACTAATTTCCAACTTGTTTTTTAATTTGGTTGATTTCTGCTTCAAACATTGGTTTGAAACGTTTAAAAGCAAGGTAGAGAAAGCTTAGTTTCAACACGTTTCTTCAGGTGTTATAATGCAGTGATTTGATTTGATTTTGGGAGGATTATTGACTCCAAAGGGGATTTTCAGGGGATCTGGCTGTGATGGATCGCAAGGTCAAATTCGAGATTAGTATCGACTTACGAGGGGATAATTGAGGTAATCATGGAAGCAAGGTCCTATATAGCCGTATACATGAAGAGAAGATTGGAGAAATGTTTTGTCACAGTTATACCATGATCAGCGAAATGGTGTGGATATATTGCTGTGCTGGACAGCTGTGATGATGGGTTGTTCGTGATGACATCCATTACAAAGGACATTGTTCCATACGGTCTTATTTTTCCTTATGTACAAAATGAGCACATTTTATTTATGGGGCATTGTAAATTGGATGGATGCCATTTTCCTCTTAGATTGGAGCAATATTCCTATGTTTTAAGTTACAAGTGTTAACATTGTTTTGAATTACATTGTAGGTTCTTCACTTGTTGTATTTTAGGATTGCTGCAAATGTGAATGCAGTAACTATACACTTGGACATTGAGCTGTTCCAATTTGTAGCATACAGAGTTTCCATTCTGTGAAATTAGTGGATTTATATTGCTAACTAATTCATGCGTAACTGATATATACTAGCTGAAAGTATAGGAAACAAGTCACACTGGAAGTAAAACGTGTTTTTACGTACGTCTTACTTTTTCTATAACTTAATTATTACCAAACAAAAATAAAACAATAGGAGGAATTTAATATATGGTCATAACATCTGTGTTAAATTTATCTAACGATTCACTGATTTCACTATATAGGTATTTGAATAGTGTTGTTCAGTAGGTGTAGGATATAGATGAAAAACCCGGACTTTTCAAGTAGTGAAATCCCTTGAATCGTCTATTTTCCAAGCAAATTTAGCGGAAATTAAACATTAGGCCTGATGTTGAATATCATTTTTATTAGTTCTTATTATTGCAACAGCAAGGAATGTTGTATATATATATTTGTACATGTAAAAAATAAAGGGGGAAGCTGACATTTTACTCGACAATCATCGGTGTGTGAACATCTGAGGCCGAATCGGAATTATTTTGAGCATGGAAGTGAAGAAAAATGACGTTTTTTAAGGCAGCAATATGCTGCAGCTGCTCCAAGAAATGAAATGTTTTGCGTTTCTCCCAGTTGTGATTTGTCACAAACATCGCCTCATATTATGTTCTTCTTTCTCATCAAGTGATCTTTTTTGCCACGCACACTTTCTCTTTTTAATACATTAAATATGCTACAGTGAAGAATAATACAACTTTTAATTACTTTGCATTTTTCAGATGCTTTCCAGCTAGTTGTTCATAATTCTCTTGATGATAACAAGGTAATAGCTCAGTTCGTGAAATTGTTTGCTATAGCATCAAAGTCTTGCCATAACAATTCATAAGTAACAAATATCAAGTGTCCTTTTGGTTGTGAATCACTCAACTTGTAGTGAAATATTCCCCAACTTGCCGTGCAAAATGTTATCAGCTGCTTTATTAATTTACAGCCATCACATTTCACCGATATCAAGATAAAGCCGAAAGTTACGATTTTGTGAAGTGTACCATAAACATTTTGTGGATCATATATACATTCGTATTGGGAATATTATAGGTGCTTGAAGTTCCATCAGCAACCGTTGGAGGCGCTTATAGCCCCTATAACTGGCCACTTTTCCCTGAAAGCACACTAATAGCAAACGAAAAACTTCAAAGTTCGATTATGGTACGTTATCTCAAAATCAATGAAACAGAGGACAGAACAAGATATCCACTTTAATATATCGAATATAGACATTATTGTTCAAGTTGAAATTCGTCGAAGTAGATTTCCTCGAAGTTAGAAATAATTCTTTTGCGATTTGTACGTTTTTTGTGCCCCTTCTTGCAATTGGTTTTGGCTAAATTCCCAGCGATGGGACGACATGGAAACACTGAGTTATTTTATTAGGTTCAAGCCTAGGTGCAAAATTGAGAGAAACTATAGCTTTTGTCTGTCACATGCACACTGGAGTTTTTGCGACAACGTTGACATTCAGTGAGCCGTAAAAAGAAGACCGTGGCTTTTGATATTGCGCTCACCGTCTTAAGAGAAGCCTGGTTCTCAACCTGCCACCGGATCCGACTTTATTGTCCATGTAAATAGCTTAAACGATTGAATTTATTTTGCAACGTGCACTTTGTGTTTTTCACGAAGAACAAGTCTTGGAGAAAAATCGATAACCTAACATTCTGCCTTTAGGTTCTATGTAGTAGTATATGTGGTAGGTAGGTAGGTAGGTACCCAACTTAAAAATTAATTCCTTATATGTACTAGATGACAAGACCAACTATTTTCCATTGGATACTTGGATAGGATAGTATACATTTCTATGGTGTTTTCATCCCACGAGGAAAATTCCGATCACTTTATGGATCATAAGAAGTTTTCATGTGAAGATGATATTATAGTTTTATGTGTTTTTGGAGATGCATTCTGTGTGAGTTGCTGCTTAATTGGTTTTTCTTTTGTAATGTGTATTGCGTTTGTTCAAGCGTTTTTTATGAATTTGTCTTCATTGATAAATAATTTAGTGGTAAACAGAGGCTGGATGTATGCGTATGTTTCTTAGGTTTTTATTGCGGCTAAAATACGATTCTTTAATTTAATAAATTTACGAAAATTAGCGTCATTAAATAATATTAGGTAATTTCGAAAAAAATGAGGTTATGCACTTGAATAGAACATTAATTTGTGGTTATAATATTAATTTAATGAATGTAAAATCATGTTGTGACAATTTTTTATGGACTTCCTGGAAATGTCATAGAATTCGAAGATCTATAGTAATGGAAATCCTGGAATATTATTTAAAGAAATTAGAATTGGTCATTGAAAAACATCACAAGTTTTAATACATAGTACTTCAAAATTGTAAGTTTGTTCACATGAATATTTTGCCAAACTTCATCTGCACTCAATTATAATAGTAACATTTGGAAGTTTTAATCATATTTTCGGTGTGATAGACGCTCTGCGATAAGGTTTTTAATAATTGAGTTCATATATCAACAATTCGATGTAATTGTATTAATTTTTTAGTATCTATGGTAGTGGTATTTGCCGTTTTTCTACTTTGATATTGATACAAAGAAGAACGCAGTGGACGGAACTTTGCAATTTCCAGTTAAACGAATTAATGTATATTACCAAATCCCAGATTTTGAATAATGCAGTAGGAAGGGCCTCAGGTTGCATTGCGGGTTAGCTACCGTATGCGGATGGTTGCCTTTGCAAAGAATAGTACGTAATATGTACTTTTACTTTGGGGGAAAAAGGACACAATTCTCTTCTGCTCTTGCGGAAACTTAGCGAAATATATATATATGATCACCTATCGATTTCGGACACAGAGGATTTATTGCTTTGAGCGTATCGAGTCACAAGCAACCCCTTATCCATCCAGTTTTGCTTCTCTGCTTAACACGAACATGTCACCATTACTTGTCATCATGGTGTTAAATGTAGTTCTTTCACAAATTGCAATGAAGTGCAGTTTGTATTGTTCCCCAGTTTTGTTGCTCAGACTATGTTGCTCGGACTGTAAATGTAGTGAATGCCATACACCAAGTGCAACATTTTAGGTGATTTATTAATATTGTTGATGCACGTTCATCTCTTTATTTCTCCAATAAAGTCTGCCAATGATTACTACATGTACGTATTTTGGAGATGATGCTATGAAATGTTGATGATATCTTCAAGGTAAAAATTTAATGTGATTACTTTCCGCTTACCAACATAATATATTGATTATCAATCATTTCAATGGTGCACCTGAATTACCCCTAGCATTTTTTTTATAGTTGATATTAGAAATACTTTGTTAAATAAAGGATGTTATTATATGAACGTCTCCGGAACCAATGTGGTTTTATTGCACAATCAGCTGGGCTGCTACACATGAAATATAATGTTGGATTGTACATTTTTACGAACAAAAGTTTCACAGCAGTAGTGAAAAATGTAATAGCCGGAATAGAAGGTGACATTGATGACACTCGAGTGGGGAATAGAAATGTAATGGGGCACATTGGATAGTTTCTTTGCAGATTTCCAGTGTATTTGACATTAGGAAAAAATGCATGGAAATAAACGGTGTGGTGTGTGTATGCGGGCTTAGTACTCGGTTGAAGTGGAAAACTGAAACACTTCCCCATAGGGTAGCAAGTGCATTTTGGCGTATAAAATCACAACTCTGGTGGGATTTTATTTGCTTTTTATTACTGACGGTGTTGTTTACGTCTAAAGTGGCATTTTCTGGCCGAAGGATCTCGAAATTGATGGCACTTCATAGACCTAGGATTACGGTTATTGGTGTCGATTTGCTCCATAAACGAGAACGTGTTGCGAATTTGGAAAATGTGTCTCAGGTAGCCAAACTATATAGCTTTTTAACAACCATATGTGTGTGTGTGTCGCTTGGCAAACGTGTAAACTCTTGTAAGTGTAGATGGAAGGCTCTTGTTATTTATAGCTCGATAAGAATCGCCTATTCACATCATTAATCATTTACGGCAAAGCTTTTGCAGCTAAGTGAAAGCAAAGTTTGATAATGTTGGATTATGTCTGAGTATAAATGTTAAATTCTTTGAGATCTGTATGCATCTGCGCAGTTTTATTATGCCATGGGAATGTGTGTGTGTGGTTTGGTTCAATTTGATGGATAAGATGTTGTCGAGCTTTTGTGCCCCATGGCACTGTTTTTACAGGAGAATTTATTCATTGAGTTCCTTGTAATGTTGGATATTGATTTTCGGGCTATTTTATTGATCTGAATTCATTGCTGAACGTTGTGATAGGTGTTGGTTTAGTGCTGCTAGGTTACCATTGCTAAAATGAAGGATTGTTTGCTCGGTTTGCAGGCAAGGATGGCAACAAGGTGACAACGGTGGTGGCCACTCCAGGCCAGGGTCCAGACCGGCCGCAAGAGGTCTCGTACACGGACACTAAAGTTATAGGCAATGGTTCGTTTGGAGTCGTCTACCAGGCCAAGCTTTGCGACACTGGAGAGATGGTAGCCATCAAGAAGGTCCTGCAGGATAAGAGGTTCAAGGTAAAAATGTAGCTCAATAAATCGATAATGCTCATCCAATTTGGCTAACTCCTTTTCCTGGTTTCGTCTGCAGAACCGAGAGCTACAAATCATGCGGCGGCTCGAGCATTGTAATATAGTGAAGCTGAAGTACTTCTTCTATTCTAGCGGAGAAAAAGTAAGTTAATTGAGCAGGCTGCAAATGCAGTATTGCTCTATGTGTGAGTTACTTTCTCGATAAATTGGAGCAAACCATTTTCCTTCTTGTAATACCGGTGAACTTCACCCGTACCTAACAAGGGATAAGTTCAAACATTGACCATTGTTGTGTTGGGATACAACATATCCCAACATGTTGAATGTACAAACGTAAAATGTTCTTGATGAACGTTTTTACTTAGTACAAACATCCCAGCCTTCCTATTCGTTGATTGAAATGAAGCTTTTTATTACAACACATTAAATTGCAGGTTAATTAGCAATTTATTGTTATTAAAATATTGCGAAGTCTCAACCAAGCCGCACGATAAGTACGAGTCATGTCCGGCGGCAAAAATCCAATGTGTAATCGTATCAGTATTCTAAAAGTGTCTTCCTTAGTTTGTCAAGAAGTGGGGGAAGTGATATGATAGGGTAACTGATCATTAATAAAAATAACATTACTTTTAAGCTTTTAGAGGTAAATTGAGAGGATGCGCGCGTTACTAATTAGAGTATTGATTATGCATACGTTGATAACATTTACATGTACATGCCATGGCCATGTCCTTGATTGGGTAATTCTCTGTGTGTTTTTGCTGACCTGTTGGGAATTTGAGATTGCTTTCACTATGAGAGAGAGTTTTACTCTATTAATCTTAAAAGGGGACTGAAATGCGGTAGAAAAATTGTAGCATTTACGGTCTGAGAGTATCATTTGGCCCTCGTTACTCGCGTGCCATTTATTTGAAACGGTTCCTTATTTGCACCAAAATTGACTGTGATGAGCCTTGTGTTGCTATAAAATTTCCCCTACTGGCATTTTTCACGAAGACAATCCCCGAACAGGAGACACACAAAAAAATGCAATAAAATGCGCCCTATAAAATCGATATCATGACATTTATGGGTTGTGAACTCGACAAGAAAGTGCCAACACAATTTGCTGAAGTCGTTTTCAAGATGCAGTGAAGTCAAAGCGGATAATCCTTTGCAGAAGGATGAAGTTT
Organism: Glomeris hexasticha; assembly: GCA_034695945.1. Lineage (NCBI taxonomy): Eukaryota > Metazoa > Arthropoda > Diplopoda > Glomerida > Glomeridae > Glomeris > Glomeris hexasticha. The sequence continues at coordinate 8,409 of JAQIWR010000623.1, forward strand.
ACCTCAACCTAGTTTTGGAATACATCCCCGAGACCGTGTACAGAGTAGCTAGGCACTACAGCAAAAATAAGCAAACCATCCCTATAGCGTTTATCAAGGTGAGATTATTGACTGCACGTTTTGATATTCTTATGTGTAACTGCAGTTTTATTACTTGCATCTGTATTTTTTTTATCCAGCTCTACATGTACCAATTGTTTCGGAGTTTGGCGTACATTCATTCGCTTGGGATTTGCCACCGAGATATTAAGCCACAAAATCTACTTTTGGACCCCGAGTCAGGAGTGTTGAAGTTGTGCGATTTCGGCAGGTAAAAAAGGAAGGAAGCCTATTTTTCTAGAGACAACTGCCATTTCTGGGAGCCTAAAAATTCGTTTAGCATTTTATGCAGTTTTGGTTGCCAATCTCTTCAGCAATTGCCGTACCTTGGGAATTGTTGCGCAGTCATACAATGTAGAATGCATCTCCCTCACTTGCAATTTTGCAAATTTAATAGTTTTGAAATGTTAATAAGTGAATTGTTACTTTAAAAATATAGCAGTACATACCTTTGCCTGCAGTAGTTGTTGCATCGCAGACTGCAAGATGTGTGACTGTGCATTCTCGAGAAAGTGCGACGTGATGATGCTTGCAATGTGTTTCCGTGTAAGGTTATTAAGTTGGATTTTCTGTTGTGCAGCGCAAAGCACCTTGTCCGCGGGGAACCGAATGTATCTTACATCTGCTCTCGTTATTACCGCGCACCCGAACTCATCTTTGGGGCCACTGATTACACAACAAACATAGGTAAGATGAAATCAGATGTTATCGCTTTTGTCACATTCCTAATTTCTATTGTGCTTTTCCTTGATTGTGGGAAAAAGACGTGTGGTCTGCCGGGTGCGTGCTTGCGGAGCTGCTTCTCGGACAGCCCATTTTCCCGGGAGATAGCGGCGTGGATCAACTCGTGGAAATCATCAAGGTGCTGGGCACACCGACCAGAGAACAGATCCGAGAGATGAACCCCAATTACACTGAATTCAAGTTTCCGCAAATCAAAGCTCACCCTTGGCAGAAGGTATCGGCAGACCGTGGACGGTTTGGTGCAGTTTAAAACGTGCATTCGTAAATTTGGGGCAAAGCATATGAAGGCTTTTTAATTATGCTGCCAGTCAAATTTTGAAGTGTAATTATATTAAGAGTGCAAAAACCTTGTATACTGAAATTGAGCAAGTTGCGGCAGTGTGTAATTATACCATAATTGATTTTTTGAGGCATTCTGGATGAAACAATGCTAGGGCGTTGCTGAACAGTATTTTCGAATAATGAATCGATTAACAGACATGGTTATAGAGAAATAAAGCGTGTCTGTTATATAGCTAATGATAGCTGTTAAAATTGCCTGGATGAATTTTAGCATGTATAATTTGAATTTGATTTGCTACAATGAATGCTTAATTGTTCAAGGTTGAATTGCTGCTATAACGAAGGCAATAATTAATAGCATATAAAAATTGAAAATGTTTTACAAATGTGTTGCAAATTTTCATATTATAATTTGAATTGAATAATTCATTAATGCGCTATTGCATTTGTTTTTTTATTTAATGGAATGCTGATTGTAGTGAATTCATCTACGTACAATGTTGCACACAAATCCTTCTCCGTACTGGGACCTTTAAAAACTTTGAATTGGGACTTATCCATAATCCAAATAATTTCCCTAACAAAAAAATACCTCAGTTCTTTAAAAATAACTGCAGTTTTGTCCCATGAAATGTTGGGTGTTCACCATTTCATGGGACAAAACTACAGTTATTTTTGAAAAACTGAGGTATTTTTTGTTAGGGTTATTAGTTAATTAAAAGATGCAATCAAACACCACTTGCTCAATGGCAGATCATGGGTTCTGTAAGGGTTTATAAAATGAATAGTTTAATCACTGGACGCTGCATAATTAGTCGATATTATAGTGGTGATTGAAGTGTTATGTGGTGATAATTAAGGTTCATATTGATTTATGGCTAATTGGGATAATGACAGCTACGTAGCTTGAGTACTAATATGGGAATGTTCCTCGGAATTTGACAATTATTGACTGTCACATGTGTAGCCCTGCCACTTGCAGGTGTTTCGTGCCCGTACACCAGCAGAGGCCATCGACTTAGTGTCCCGGCTGCTCGAGTACACACCATCGAGCCGTATTCTGCCCTTGCAAGCGTGTGCTCACACCTTCTTTGACGAGTTGCGAAGTCCCAACACTCAGCTGCCCAACGGCCGTGCTTTGCCACCACTCTTCAATTACACGGAGCATGGTGAGTGTGAATGTGCGGAGATGCTTGCGCAGTGTATACTCAACCCTGACTGTATTCCACTTGCAATAATACTGTAAGCTGTGCTAGCATTCGATATGGGTCATTTTGAAGTCTCAAAACAGTTGGAGAAATACAAAATTATTAACGCGAGTCAGAAGCTGTCCTTGCGAGTACGAACTTTTTGAGCACATGCAGAAACATTTGCCTCGCATGTGTACCCTACGAGTCATTTCAGTGGTTCCCATCATCACTAACTTTGAATGAAAAACTATGCATTGTGCATGTATTGAGAAACAACTAAAACAGTTTACATTTGGGAAATAAAGATAAAAAGTCTAATATTGTATTGCAATTTGGGATACCAAGGTGTAAATTTGACTGAAATTGCTGTCAATTTCCGTTATATTCAACCAATCTGAAGGTCTCTTGCACAGGTTAATGGCTGTAAAATGGAATCGAGTTTATTTGTACAGTGGTAGTGCTGCTTTATGGAGTGGGTTGAGTACACATGATTTGGCTGTTGGCTTGTCTTTTTTTGAAAGCGTGTGCGAGCGCCGGGCTTGAAATGGTGTGTTTGTCTGTTTGTCCGGTCGGTGTGTTGCCGCAGAGTTGAAGATCCAACCGTCGTTAAACACGATCTTGATCCCGCCTCACATCCGCGCAACTTCGGCGCCCGAAGCGTCAAACTCGGCTGGCGCAGAGAGTAATTCGCTTTGTATGGCAACAGGAGGCGATTCTTCAAGCACACAGGGAGCAAGTGCAGCAGCATCATCAGCGGCCGCAGGAGCCGGAGCCGGAGCTGGAGCCAGCGCAGTGCCCACTGCGGCACCGACCGTGGCCCAGGGCTCGGCCTGACGTCCCTGTAACCACGTGACCGTCCTTTCCGTACGTCCCTCAACCTCTTCTTACACGCTCCTCACCATGTCGTAGGTCCTGTGATTCCAGGAGAGCCAAAACAAAATACCCAAGAATGAGCTGAGCCAATGGTGGATTGATTGTGCCGGATTCCTACCCACCTACAACCTATCCTGGAGCCTGTGGACGTTTGCTTGGCCGGTCACGAAGGGGGAAAACTTGTAAATAATGTATCTTCGGTTTTATCTTTTAAACGACGCTATTGTGTGTGTGTGTGTGGGAGATTGCAAGAGTTCTTAAGAGTTGGGTGCGATGGGAGGCCTACCGATTGCTCGCATCTCGTCCGGCAGTCTGTTACCAAACTTGCCGTACGGTGGGTGAGGTTGTTTGGTCAGCTCTGACTCTTGGACGTACTGTAGAGTGTGAAGACAGGTGAGAATGAATTGGCAATGGGCCTTGGCACTCGGCACGGCAACGCGATGCTTGTCTCAGCGTTTGATCGATATGTATGTAACATCCCTATTTAATTGTTTGATTGAATTAATTAATTGAATGTGCCTGCAGGGCCCATGTGCTGTTTTTAGCAGGAACTGTAATGCCCAAAGAGGACGTATTTTATTCCGGGTGGGACCATTGCATGATGCAATCTCAAGTTAACTGTAGTTTTTCGAACTGTGGCTGATGACCGGGTTGAAAGTGATTTTTCTCCATCTTTGAAGTACGTGCGCTAAGACGGCACACAAAATGATCTACAGTATACACGTTGTTAATTATACTATTGCTCTCAGTATATCATTGTAGACTATTTGCGTGTGGCTTACAGAAATAAACGTCTAGACAAATTTTAATCGCAAACTAGAAATCCAGATATGCACATGCAGTTATGCGTATTACCGATGTACGTATTAATAGCAGCGACATGACAATATTTATTTGACGAGATTTTGTTGATGAGCAACAAACGTACAATATTTTGTCACAGTTGAAAACGTTATCAAAGCTCTTTGATATATAGCAGTTCATCCTAAAATATTTGTGGATTTGTATTTGAATAAAAATCAATTGCAATTTGGTACGGTTCACCGATGCCGTCTTTGGGCACGTATTACAAAGACTGACTAGGAGGACCCTTGAAATTGAAGGAAAGATGTGTTGTTAGGCCCTGTGGCAAACTTGAGGTTCCTACTTTTGCCAAGTCCGAAATATGGTCTTTGATTTGCATGCAGATAGGCCACATGTCATGTCACTTTTACTCCAAGTTAATTTGAACAATAAGAATCGCATCATGTGGAAAAGTCCTCCCAATTGTACAATAACAGTGTTCTTCCTGACGATATTTTAAAACGGTGATCAGCAAATCTCTAAAGCATTTGAGCAGTTCATCACTGCATTGTGCTCAAACTGGGATATATGGCTTCTTATTTTTCAGGCTGTAAAATGAGCTAAGTTACATGTCCACTAAAAGCTTCTTGTACGCATTGAAATCTTATAAATGACCAAAGCCATTTTAACATATCGGGTTTATGCATTTCTTGGAGACAGTGTTTGCATCTGTATATGTGTTTAACAACAGCTGATCCGCAATACAAAACGTCACTCAGAAGTATATTTTGGAACATGATTAATAATAATTTGACATATCTTCAGTGAGTTTTGAATCTAATATTGGCTATTTTTCATATTTCTTCGGAATTTCTTTGCCCATTTTCAACTGCTGATGCTTCTCATATTATACAAATGTTGCTACTTACTTCACACAGCATATTTTCGATTTAAAATGCAATATTTCACTATACATTCTTCTATAATAATGATTGTTCATATTTATGAAATTTTCCTCGAATTAATCTTGTAGTTTCTGGAGACATGATTTGAAGACTGATATGTGAGCTTTGGATGTTCCACATGCAGTGGAGTTTGGACACCAGTATTCGTTCATACACCCTGTATTTGGTATAGGACCTGCTATGTTAATTAATATATCACTGGAAGCCTGTTTTCGATATAGTCAATCGTACTAATGTTCCCTATCATAATCAATATAAAACCAGCTTTCCACATAAACTAAATTGCAATATTGTCAAATGAAGAATAACTAATGCTGTTCTAATTTTGGAAATGTTAATTTTAAGCTACAAATAATTTCAAACAATCTGCACTTTTTAATGTATTCTTTTTGCTGGGACATTTAATTGACTATATTGTTACAGTCAACCAGTACTGGTAGTCAACTACAATTTGGCTAAGAAAATCCACTGTTGTATTACAAATTACTGTGAAGGGTTTTGACTAATTTCCACCTAATTGAATTAAAATTTCGTTGTTTAAGCTCCATTCATATGTTTGTATACTCTATCACCATATGTAATTGTTCCAAAGTATGGCAGGTAAAAGTGAAGGGGCCATTTAGTGGGGAACCGAGTGAACACTGTCCTGAGATGGTCACAGTCAGTTTTGTCGTTACAGAATATGATTGAATTAAACTGATGCTAAAATCTACTAAACTGTTCCGTGAGCTTAGGGATCAAGTTTAGTTTATATGTCTGGCTAATGAGTGCATGAGCTTCTAATTGTGTAATATTAATTTAACGTTATTGTCCACATTGTGCAAAAGTCATTCGTACAGACTGCGCTGAGCGTAAGTAGGGTTTCAGGTGTGGGCGGCTTTTGTATTGTTTGTTGATTTTAGAGGGAAAGATCTGTATAAGTTTTTTCTCTTTTCTTGTTTATGGTCGATTTAGCAATGCAGGGAGGTTTATTACTGGCGAATTTGAAGAGTATTTATTACGATTGCGTAGCACCACTCGGATCGGACACCCTTGCTTCCCTGTACTTTCTAGTTTGGCAATTTTTTGTGCAAAGGTTGCCGATGTATTCAAACTTGTACATACGTCTATGTAGAATTCATGGCTACAAAATATGTTCAGAATGACATCCTTGATGCAAAAAAGATACAAACAAAAGATGAAACAATGTTTCTGTGCAGTGGATCCTCGTCTATGCGGAGGCCGTAACTGTTCCGCAATATATAATGTGTGTCCTTTTCTTTTCCTTGTTAATTTTAACCGCCGCTAGGTTTCAATTTTAGAATGCAATCTTGTGGTGACTTGTGTGCAAATGTTGTTTAAAAACGGAAGAAATGACGTTTCAGGTGCAATGGCAGATGCCAACTATTTTAATACAGCTTTGGAAATATACCGTCAGTTTGCGCCTCTTGCACGTGGGCGGCTTTAACCAAAAAGCAACACCCCTTTTCGTAATTTTGTAGTGACAAAATTCCATGTGTACCGTGAATGTTGTCATGTCACACAAATACACAAACACAACCTGCCTTTTGTCCTACCGAAGAGCCAGAATGAACGTTTTTATCCTGAAAAGTGCTCGCAACAAATCTTCTGGCAAAGTGTCCAACTATATTAGTACATGGTATCATTGCACTTATATTTATTCGAATCCTGACATGAATGTCTGGTAATCTTTATAACTTAACACCACCATCTGATCATACATGGAAATGTTGGCGGATATAGTTAGTTACTTTTCAAGATTTGCTCCGAATCTGAATAGGAATGATTACTATAAAGGTACACGTGCCCATAAAGTCCAACTATTCGTAGGAATAAAAGTTAATTCGTATAGATTCCACTCTAACAAACACTATGCGCTAAAGAACATTTAAATAGTATTCCTATGATGTGTGATTATGTGGGCACCATGTAAATAATTTATATGTTCTATGGAAATAAACATGTATCGCATTCTTATGCTGGTAGTATAAAGTTTTAGGACAATTGTTTTCTTGGTCTTTTCATTTGATTTGTATGCACAACACACGGACACAAGTGAATTATTTCGCTCAGTTTTGATGTTTAATATGTATAATGGTGTAACTTTAATTCCTGTTATATGCATAATGTGCTAGAAACGCTATGTACTGTAATTCACAACTAAATACAGATTTGTGACAACTTGACATTTAAAAACCTGTATTCAACAGAATATCATGAAGCAGGAATTTAGTTTCTGTCAAAGATTTTCACTATTAGATTTTAAAATTGGATGAGCCCAAATGTTCTAATTATAACTGTTTTTTTCGGCAATTGAAACGCATTTGGATTAATACTTGCAATGTTTATTATTTATGCGATTATATACTGAAATTTAAAAATGTTGTGAATGTTTTTGCTTTAATACAATGGTAATAGCTGAACACTGACATCTAGAAGTGAAATATTGCTCACTTTTCAACTGTAAAATTATATTGCATGATCAGGGGTTGTGGTGTTAACTAGATTGACTGTCATGTTGGGATTCGGACTGGAGGGTTTGTCATTGTATGTATAATAGCGAAGTTTGAATTGATGAATCCATTCAAGAGTGTTTGTGAAGCAAGTCGAATTAAGGCTAATTTTCTTTACTGTATAACACAAATACGTTCAACTTTCGATCTGTCACATGCGCTTCCCTGGTGCCTTGTGTCAGAAGAATGTGGCCCAAAAAGTCTGTAGCCGAGCTATTCTGTATAAATATATTTGTGAGCAAGCAGGTGCCACCATGTGTCCTACATGCATGTGGCATATGGTGGAGCATTTTGGCTTGAGGTCAGTTCAGTTCTCTCCTATGCTTGTATCTATTTCGCGGACGTTTTGGTTGTCTTATTATAGAAACAGTTGTAGACCTAGTGAACAATCGTTATTAGCTCATTGTAAACATCTGCCACACGTGCAACCTTATTAAAAATAAGTCCCACTTTGCTGGCGGTCAGGAGTTGTTCAAGTATCGATTTTCTTGTTTTCATATTGCAAGATTGGACACAGTAACATGAAATTAAGTCAAAAGTAATAGACATTGAAGTACTTACTTATGCGTTGTATTTGTAAACTGGATTTAACCTTGCTCATTGCAATTTGCAAACTGATCCTTTTTTACGTAATAGGAGGAATTTGGACAAGTGAAAATGAGAAGCATGCATGACGTACATTTCTTATAACGTGTCTTAAATGATGCCTAATTTCATCATCAACAATCTCAATTTCAAACATTGTGGCATCAATTTTAACTTGATAGCCGTAGTGCATAAAATCAGAATTCATATTCCTGGTATAAGTTGCTATTGCGTTCTTCATATACCATTCTATGGGTTTTATTTTCCTTGCATATGTACTGTAATTTAATACATACCACTACTGTAATGCACACAAGACTAATTAACTGTGCCATCTCGAATGCAATCAGTAGAAATCTAAACTTTTAACATGCAATAGCCACGTGTACTGAATGCAAAGTTTCTTTTTAGCTATATATTCAAAGTGAGTTGACCGCTGATTTCATTTAAAACGAACTTTATGCCAACATTTAATACTGTAAACATATACAGGGTTCCCACCCAATTTCTGAAGTTCATTTCCCTGACAACTTTTCAGTAATTTTCCCGACATTTTACATAAAATTTAATACAATATTAGGCCACGATAATAGTATACATTTTCATGCTCTGAATTAAACTTCATCATACATTCATTATACAAATTCTTTGTGGATGCAATACAAGAAAAATTGTAACATTTTACATTTTTAAATAAATGTAGAAAGTCATAGTATGTCATTTCCCTGACATTAGCAACATTTTGCACAATTCCCCTTACACTTTTTGGTTTCCCTGACTTTCCAGAAAGTGGGAACCCTGATATATTTCGTGACGTTGCTGACCTTACACTATTTAGAATAGTATTCGAGCCATTTCTGCTAAACTGCACAAGTTGACATTTAGTATATAGGTACAAATCATCAGTTTATTTGTTATAAATTTGGCATATCACATCATACTATAAAAACAAAATTAAATTCTCGCAAGTAATTCCAGCTGTTCGTTAATTTCAATGAGTTGTTTTATCATCCTAGCAACACCTTTTTCATTCTACTGGCTGGAACATCTACATTATCGTCTGACATATCTGATGACTCACTGCTGCAAACTGCAGGTGATACTGTACATCTTGGAGAACACAGATATTGCAGTAATGGTATTTTATATTTTCCACAGAAGTCCACAAACTTTATGTGCTCTACATGGGTATCGAAGTAGACACCTATACGTTAACAACAATAAGAAATTGTTATGCAATGTATGCGAAGAAAAACTGAATACATATTCCTGATTAAGAGTGTGAATCACCTTTGCATTTGGGGTTGACACAACGTTGCGCCGTTTGAAGATATTTACACAAATTTGGAGGAAGCTCTTCTGGGATTGTTGGAACGTTTTTCACTTTAACACAGCGAGCTGCCAGTTCAAGAAGAGATGGTGGGTCATAAGTCATGTCCTTCACAAAGCGTACCACGAGTGGGTTGTCTCGCAAAGTCAGCTGAAAGGTCATTTTCATTGAATTAACATTAGGATAACAAAAAAACTTATATTGTAGGCCATGTTGTAGGATGGATAATTGAATTTGGCATGTTATCAAATTCAATTATTTTCTGCAATATAGCCAGACCACGTTTAAATACAGGGTTGAACCAATTTGGCTGTGACAATGTGACAGTTATGCACATAAGTCTGGTATCATTCAATCACTTGTGTGTTATTTATGCCCAGTAGAGCTGAATGTGATTGAAATTTATGTATGGGAACTTTGTTTAGCACCTCTTCTAATCCACGTAGGGTGACAATTTCTGGAGGCAACGTTTTCAGGCTGTTCTTATGCAATGAAAGTGTACGAAGACGGCGAAGATGAGAGATAGTAGATGGCAAACTCTCCAAGTTGTTTTCGCATAGTATTAGAGCTTGGAGGTTCTGCAGACGGCCCATTGTGGCTGGTAGTTCGGTTAGAACATTACCTCCCAAGTAGAGAATCTCCAAACTGCAATTAATGCAACACATGCATCATTAATTTGGTATATATACAGGGTGTTCCACATAACGTGATTTCTTTTTATTATAAAAAAATGAAGTTCGTTAAAAACCTGATCGACATGATGTTATTAGCTATGAGGTGGGGCGAATCGATTAGGCACGTGACCTTTGACCTCCAGCCAACCGT
>JAQIWR010000624.1:0-18596 GCA_034695945.1 Glomeris hexasticha
AGTCTCAAAAGGTCTGGAATGTGAATGAATTACAAGATGATTTGTGTTCTGGAATGTTTACTCAATGATATTTGTTTATTTTAATATGGAATGAACATAAAGCTCATTGATTGATTTCATCAAGGCTATTATCCTGGTATTCTAGAACATTTTATACACATTTTAATTACACGTTTTACAACAATTACAGCAATACCTATTCATATTTCACAAACAAAAACACATTTGCATATTATTTGGGACATGATCTACAACTTTCAAATTGGAACACGTGCATTCCGAGCAGCGGTTTCAAAGATTGAGCACCGATGACCTTCAAGACGTCGTGCAAGGTCATTCTAAGCACCATTTACGGATTCCTCATATGTGACTTCCAGGTACAAGTGGCATTATTTTTGCCATAATCGCAATGGTTTGCGAAATAAACACTTGGTTATTCCCAGTTGCCTCGCCCTGTATAAAATTTACACATATATACTGAAACCACATTCAAAGTTGCGCAACATGATGTGTTGGTTTAAATGGTAAAGACGAGGTAATTACGAGCCCTTTGACCAATGATTCATTATTGGTCACTAGCCACTCCCAAATTCGTCATAACTTCTATCTCATTGGTCAATGGACTCATAATTATCTTATTTTCCACGTTTCACCAACTCCTCATGGTGCAACTTTGACTAAATTTTCAGTGTAGTCGATAACGTCATAAATGCTTATCTGTAATGAATGATAATTAAAGACCATTGCAAAACTACTTTACTTTATTAAAAAAAAAATAAGAATTTCATGAAAGATTAACTGTATGCAAGATAGTATCTAAAATATTATTTACAACTACCTGAAATTGATCAAATTGACATCAAATTGGCAATTTACCAAACTTCTATATCAATAACCCAAGGCTATTTATTACTTTGTAGGATCTACCTCTCTTTATCTGTATCATTATACATGAAGATGAACTTTACTTCGTACACAGGACATCTGATAAAATAAATGCTGACCCTTCGACTGCGTCCTTGCACACTACTTCCACATTTGAGAAGAATGTTCCATCATTTCCCGTTCATCTTCATATTCTCCACTGCCGTTTACATATCTTCCTGCCCCAATTCCAACACAGTTCCACCCTCAGTGTACCGTGCTGCGGTGTACCAACAGGTGTTCCAGCCAGACCGCTCCGCGGACGCAACCGCCATGGACATCATGCTACGTAACGTCAACTTATTCAAGGAACAGATTCGAATTGCTTCTGAAAAAGGGGCTGAGATCATTGTCTTTCCTGAGTACGGAATCACTGGACCTAATGTTCCAACATCTCGTCAAGGAATCAAACCGTTCCTGCAAGCCGTTCCCGCAAACCTATCTACCGTTCCAAGATGGATCCCTTGCTTGGATAATATCGTGCAATATAACACAACAGTAAAATACTTCTTATTATCATCTTGGAACATGTTCACCGTTCAATTTTTAACATTAACTGTTCCAATTTGTATACTTTAGGTACTGTTCCATCTTAGTTGTTCCGCTAGGGAAGCCGCAATCACGGTCGTCTTCAATGTTGTATCATCACGTCATTGCTTAGATTTCGAAGATTGTCAATCTGATGGTGTCCTCCAATACAATACAGATTTAGTCTTAGATCCAGAAGGTGCTCTTGTGGCCCGTTACGACAAGTACCACTTGTACAGCGAACAATCCTTCGACCAACCGCCTCTGCAACTCTCAACTTTTCAAGCAACTAGATCCAACGTTACTTTTGGCTTAATCACCTGCTTTGATCTCATCTGGGGAGAACCAATATTAGGATTAATCAATTCTGGGGTTTCTAACATAGCTTTCCCAACGGCTTGGATTGACGGTCTACCCTACTTGACGGCTATCCAGATTCAAGAATCCAGATCCATTGGGTATGGAATCAACATATTGGCAGCTGACATGCCGGGTTATGCAGGTCCAATTAAAAGCCAATTCTTGTTATTCCATTAGGCGTATCACTAATGAGCAATACTTTAATAGGTTCTTTTATTGGTGGAGGAATCTACGGTTCACAAGGAGCAATCGAATATGTTTACGGAAACTTAACTACTGGTGTCCTTATAGTAGCTGATGTCCCATCTGTTCCAGGATCTAAACATGTTACCCCTCCGATGGAAACAATCCAACAAAGTAGCTTTAGTAATAGGGAAGTGTTATTTAAACCTGGGTTCATTATATACGATGATCTGAGCAACTACACGTTGTCCGATGCGTTCGCGACAAATGCTGGTGTGTCCCGGGTTTGTCATCCAGCTGGTGTTTGCTGTGAAGCTCATTACCAGTTTGCACCTGGAAGTGATAATAATTTACTGGAAACTAATGGAGGTTACCATTTGGCATCTTACAAAGGTCCTGTGAAACTTGGAGGAAATATGTACACCGTGTACATTGAGGTTTGGTTTTGTTCAAATCACTTAGTACTACATAATAAGCCTTATGACAATGAAATCACAATATTTGTTTATTTAATTCCTTCATCCAGGTTTGTTCAATCCTTTGGTGTTTGGAACCTGACAACCCAAATACATGTTCCAGGCATCCAGTGCTAACAAGGAACAAGTTCCAATCTTTCGAGATCACCGGTAACTTCAGCGCAAGTTTCCTCTTTCCAAATGTCCTAACTGTAGATCTTCAACTTGTAAACACATCAATGTGGACGTTTGGAAAGGTCGAAAATGGTGATAATCAAGGTCATTGGGCTTATTTAAGAACAAATATTGGTTTCCGGGAACATGTACTTGTCGCTAGTATCTACGGTTCAAATTATGACACGAGAACAAATTTGTAAATTGCTAAGAAAAAATAATAAACATTCTAAAACTAATTCCATTTAATTTTATATACGGTTAATTCGAAACACAATACTGAAAATCATATCTCTGTCCCAAGTTCAATACAACATCTGACATGTATAGCTATCTCACTTGTACTTTGGATTTCACTACAAAACATCTTGTAGTAGTTTGAACATGTTGAAACTAGTTAGTCGTCAAAATGTTTGTAGTGTTACAGTTGTCATTAGGATTCTTGCTGCAATTTTTATATGGGCAAGAAAGTTGCACTTTTCGTGCCGCGGTTTACGAACATGCACCTCAACGAACAATTAATTTATATTCAACAATGCTAGCTAATGTTGGTATTTATTCTGAACAAGCAAGGCATGCATCTCTAATGGTTAGTATAGTAACTACTATTATTATAATATAACACATTATTATTACATAAAGTACAAAAATTTACGCAGGGTGCCAACATCATCGTGTTTCCTGAATATGGAATAACAGATGTTGGTCTTGACGTTGGCACAGTAATTACACCAGATGTATACCAAGTAGTTACAGATCCAAATGAACGTATTTGGAACCCTTGTTTGGAAAACACAACTGCTCCTAACACTCTGGTATTTAAATGAAAAATAATTCATATTTTGCAGCGCTATGTTCCCAGAATGTTTATAACAATCTATATATTTTCAGATAGTGTATCATTTGAGTTGCATGGCAAGAAACAATGGTATTTATGTGGTTGCAAACTTGCCAACTCAAGTTAAATGCACCTTGGAAAATGACACTAAATGTCCGAGCGAAGGTGCGTACCTTTACAACACGGATGTTGCATTCAACACCGAAGGTACAGTGGTATCAAGGTACCATAAACAGAACCTGTACAATGAATTCAATCTGGATGTACCTCACCGAGTTGAATATGCATTTTTTGATACACCTTTTGGTCGAATGGGCATGGTAACTTGCTTCGATCTAATTTGGTAATTATATATGTCTAAGTTTGCAATAAATGGTACATCAAAGTCCCATTATACATGTACAATGTTTGGTCAATTAACTACAGGTATGACCCACTGATACCACTAGTAACTACATATAACATTGACACCCTGTTGTTTCCAACTGCTTGGATGGACCAGTTACCTTATCTGGCATCTGTGCAATCACAAGAAGCATATTCTTTAGGACTTGGAGTGAACCTGTTAGCAGCTAATATTCACCGTCCTTTAGGCAAGTTAATTCCCTCATTAATCTAGCAGTAATTAAACGTCATAACTAGATTTGAATAATATAAAGTGGAATTACAGCGTATATAAAACACAGGTGGCATATGCAATTCTACTTCAAACATCTTTGTTAGAAATACTATACAGTGTGTTCCACATAACGTGATTTCTTTTATTATAAAAAATGAAGGTAGTTAAAAATCAGATCGACACAATGTTAATAGTAATGGGGTAGTGCGAATCAAATAGGCACGTGACCTTTGACCTCCAGCAAACAGTTCAAGGTTTATGAAATCCTAAATCGAAAACTGTAAAAGATAGAGGGTTGTGTCAATTAAAAAGTTGTAGAGAAACCACATTTTTGTACATTTTTACGACGCATTTTCAAATTTTAATAAACTGGTAATAAAATTGCGGCTTACACATTAAGATTTAAAAAATCCAGCTTTTGCAAATAACACTAGCATCTGCAATAAACGGTATAAGCAAAAAGTTAAACGTGGCTTATCAAAATACTGTATTGCATTGAACTGCCATAAAGGTGAACTGACAGGGTCGACGATAATCCGTGTGATGCGAGCAATGCCTGCGCGCAGATTGCCTGCTGCGTTGTAAAAATGTGCAAAAATGTGGTCCTCTACAACTTTCTAATTGACACCAACCCTCTATCTTTTGCAGTTTTAGATTTAGGATTTCAAAAACCTTGAACGGTTTGCTGGAGGTCAAAGGTCACATGCCCATTCGATTCGCCCTACCTCATCGATTCGATCGCGTAATGTGATAGCAAATTACAGTAATGTTTTAGAAATATATGTACAAATACATGTTACATATTTTAAACACCTATATGTGTATAAAAAGTATTTATATTGCAGTTTTAGACAATGTGCATGTATAGTTTGGTTCTTCGTGTTTTAAATCTTTTGTATAATTATTGGTATAATTAATAGTAATGTGTTATTTTCCTTAAGAATTATGTGGTACCTTTGAATATTAAGAATTTAATCAATTTATTTATATTTTAAAACCATTATATAGTTGTTTAAAATTTTATTTTACAGGGTGCCTATATGTATATACTCATTTTCAAAAACCTAATATATCATGACATTATATACGGACAAGCATGATATCAAGATGACAACTGCCAAAATACTACTTTTTTAATTCACCCGCAGGTGGATTCACAGGAAGCGGGATATATTCACCGATTACGGGAGCTGTAAATTACACGTACGATCCAAATAGCGGCGGGAAATTGCTAATCGGCGATTTGAAATGTACCGCCAAAAACCAAGATGGCGGCGGTTATGAAATGGAACGGCGCCAATTTCAAAACCCACAATCGAAATCGGGCATCGAACACACAATGAAATACGAAGAATTGGATAAATACAACGACACTAACCTGTCGTCGTTGTCGGGATTGTCCGAAATTTGCCACGGCGATCACTGTTGTCAGATTGAATACGAAATGGCCTCGTTCCCAGAACATGGTTTATATAAATTGATGGCTTACAGTGGAGGAATTTCCGAAGGCGATATTTACACTCTTCAAGCTGAAGTTTGCGCTGTAATGTGGTGTCAAACAGACGATAAAGACACATGTTCACGTGTTCCCACCAATATAACGTCAAACTTTCGCAGTTTATCACTCAGTGGTCAATTTACCACGGAATATTTGTATCCCAGCATGTTTTCAGCCAAAATGACGCTTTTTCCAAAATCAAATTGGCAATTTAATAAAACTGCAACCAATCCCACTTGCAGTTGGGTTAGTTGTGCGAATTTAAACGTTTTTAATCCCCAAGTTGAGCCACTATTAGTTGCTAGCATTTACGGCAGAAAATACGACGATGATTGCTGGCCAGCTTGTAATTAATACAATAGTGGCGCCGTCTGGTGGCAGAATAGCAACTTGCACAACATATTGCACAATAAAACTTTTGAATCTTTAATTAGGAGCAGGATCGAAGTCCGTTTTCATCTGAAAATAATAATGAAAAGATTTCTTTTATACATTTTATTTATTTTGTAGCAATTAATCCAACAAGCATTGATCATTTTCAATTAAATATCTTTGTTAATTACAATTTTAATATTCAAATTTCCACTATTTCACAGGTGCGATTCTTTCAATTTTACACTAATAACAAGTGTTTAACATTTGCAATAACATCCCTTCCCATACACAAAACAAAAATCAATACCAGTTTTACTGCACAAAATTTCCCAGTTTTCCATAAATTAAATCGTATAATTATAGTAAAAAAAATGCCTTAAGAGCAATTAAGAAATTAGGCAATTCTACACAATTCTATATTTTTCCTGGCTCCAGATAAAAAATCAATTTGATCACAAAAAATTGGCACACAAAATCTATTACGGTAGAAAACAATGTATCACATAGCGGTAATATGCAACGTTTATGTAATAAAATTGCTTACTATAATTACAAATCCGTCTAATATTTGGAAGGACAAAGTAATTAATCAGCTTTGGTAATATATGACTTGAACGAGCACAAAGAAAGTGCCAAGAAACCCGTACACAACATGACAGGAATTCGAAACGTATTATGGATTCCATAAAGAAGAATTGCCAATGCCATGACATAAGTGAGCTTGGAAAATATTCCCAGATACTTGTTACTTCTGAAACTTCCATTGGTAGTAGTTGCATCTAACGACCAGATACCAACAGAACATAATGCCGCAAGTACGGCTGTGGACAACGACGGGTCTCGTTGCAAGTGAAGACCGTATCCATCCCTATATAGAAACAAACCCAATTGTTACTACAATTAAAAACATTACAGAACTAAATGTACGGGTGTTAACTTCATTGAAAACTCACAAAAAATCTCTAATGAATACGATCAAGGAAGGAATTGTCAATGCCGAGACTGAAATCTGCAAAAGGATCAGACTGATGTACAGGTTTCGTTTCATTGTCACCGCTGTGAGCACCATTTTGGAATCGAAGAAGTACGTTGCCATATTTGCATGAAATACAATAAACTAAAGGAAAAAAATTAAAAATAAAAATCACTTAACAAATATAAAATACAAAGAAATCCGTTTATAAGAAACTTGAATGGACCGCATATTTTGGTTCTTATAACCGAAGTTTCTTACATCCGCACTTCTGATAAAAGAAACTTTTTGAAAAAGTTTACTATAACCGGATTTCTGGGTAAAACACTGCACCATAACATAACAAATAAGTATATCCAGATGTTATTTTATTTCTTACGAGCCGATAATACCCGGCGTTGCCCGGGTTTTTCAAGAATGCCCATGGAACCAGGGAAGGTGGGAGGCTACCTCACCCCCACCCACCCGGCACCACCTCTGTGCCAAGCTGACTCCCCCGCTCCGCCAGGCGGGAGGTGGTGAGTCAGTTTGGCAAAGAGGTGGTGCTGGGCAGGGAAAACCAACTGTTGGTGACACGACGGAAAGGTTTTGGGGGTTTTACGCGTAGAAGAGGGCGGAGACGGGGGTCATGTGACCCCCAGTGACATGGGTTACGAAATTCCGAATCCCCCTGCGAAGGTTTCAAGTTGATAGCGTGAAAATTGTGGGAATGCATTGTGGCAGACACACAGACAGACAGACAGACAGACACTCTCATTTATCGATACAGATTAGCATTATTAATAATACAGAAAAAATATAAGTGCAAATAGGCACCGTGCGACTTGCTAGGTGGCGCTGCAATTCGCCACCTGGTGGCAGAAAGTGGCAATTTGTTATTGGTCAGATCGTCAGCTCCAGGTCAGATAGGCCTATATGGAGGCCCAGCGGATACGTTAATTTTTCAATTTTAAAACAATCTACCGTTAAGAGGATTTCTTCAGGCAAAAGGGGACTGAGAAGGGAAAGAATCTGAAGTTATAACACGTTTTGGAGCCATCCTGCTACAAGCACTACAAGCGATAGACCAATAATAAATTGCGCATTTTGTCCAACAGGGGGCGCTGATGGCAGACGGAGTTAACGTCGCACAGTCCCTATTACAGCTTAAAATGAGATATGGGGGGGGGCACACGGTTAATACATATGTCACCGCCAATGTGAGATAACAGTCCTTGTGCAAAACGCCTATATATAATGTGCAGAATAACGGCCGTGTTATCCAATGTGAAAAAATCGGCCTAACTTGAGTAGATGGTGGAAGTTCCGGTGTGTTTGGACACAAATCATTAGCATATCACCGATCTTTAACTATTATTCAGCTTTTCAGATACTTAACCGAACTTAATTTAAATTACTCAAAGCAAGCGAGAAAGATCAATGATTTGTAACATTTCATGGAGAGTCCTATCTACGTGTTTCGACACAGATCTTCAGCATATATACAAGGTGGTACAAAAGTCCATCATTTTAATTTATAGGAGAACAGACAGGGTATTTTTGGTGAATTTAGATTTTGACAAAACCTTGTCACAATTAGAGAGTCATGTCTAGGTCAAACTGTAAAAGTTTGGGAAAAATAGAATCAGTATTTATTTGCAAAAGGAACTCCAAGACAACAATAGTTTCCATGATAACGGATTCCCTTGGGAATCAGAACTGGTAATGTCACGAGAGTATGGTGCGCAAACTGCAACAAATAATGCAGTACGGCAGCCAATTTGACCACACCCAAGATGGCGGCTCGCATAGCGACATTCGAATGTCCTTAAGCCTAACGGCTCGATCCGTTGCTTACAATGTGTTTTATCTGCTGGAAACATGAAATGTAACACCTAGTGTTTTTCTAGCCGATTTCCAACCACCCACAATACAAATTGCTAGCATTTTAATAAACAAACAGGTAAATGCATGCTGAACTCCGCTTCAGCAACTAGGCACAGCAGGCACATCATACTCAAGTTATGCCTGCTGGCCACGCCCACAAATTCCTGCTGCATTCCGAACTTATTCTTCAAATAGCTATCTGAATACATTTTTTAAAAACATTCGAAAAGAAATCATAAATCTTATTTTGTGGCTACTTTCAACTTATTAAATCGAAATAGGCCCATACAAAACCGTGTCAGTTCAGCTTTATGTAACCTTGTGCATATTCCTGATAAGAAATTATTCTGCAAAGCAGACGCATACTATCCTTTGCAACAGTTAATGCGTGCTGCCCACCGTTGGGAATAACACAACATACAACAGAATTTCTCAATTGCCCAGAAGGCAGGCCATGCAAATTTCCAAAAGCAAATATGTACTTGTTCAAACGTATAGAATCTACCGGTGGCAAACAAGACGTAAAAGGAAATGCCGGGAAACCTTCAACATGGTATGTTAAAATGCTGTGATAATATATTCATAACAGAATGAGCAAGGCAATTTTTTCATAATTATCGGAAATATGAGGTTGAAGATCAATCTTGCAAATAAATTTACTGCTCATAAATTAATGTCATGTGAAAGTTTATTTCACTGCCGACATGTTTCGACCTTCTTACGAGGTCCTGATCAGGGCTTCACTGCCTACAACTTCAGAATACGACAAAATCAATACAAATTCATTCTCGTCCCACATTAAATAAAGTTACCTTTGAATTGATGAATTCATGTTAAACAATCCGATACATACTGTATAAAATAGTAAAAACGACGATCGATCTAATATAAAATATCAATACGTTCCATATTAGAACTAGTCAATTGTTACATTATTAAAATTTACGCACTTACAATTGTAGCATGTTTCGTCCAACACTTGCCATATTCATCTACAAGGTGGGGCTGTTTTTCAAACCATTTTATAAAGGGGCCAGAAACCGGTCCAGCTTGATCATTTAATGAGTTGAATTGTGTAAGTTTTAAAGCTGCATTAATCGCCATTGATTCCAAAATATTTAAATGAGTATAATTACTTACAACATCCACAGTCCATAGTTTGGCTGTTTTAGGATTATGGCCACTTAATAAAAAATGGTTACTAACATTAGAAGTAAGGTTTGGTTTCACATGTTCATTAAATCTTATTTTAAATGTACGTCTTGTTTCCCCACAAGTTATGCTATACACTCCTGATTTATTATCTGGTAAAATAACATCTTTCACATTGGGTAACATATTCCTTAAATTACTATCCGTTTTAAATGATACTGCAATCCCAAACTGTTTAAAGATCCGAGCAAGTTTCCAATTCAAATCATTAAAAGTTAGAGTTGTGAGCCCGGGCCTCGATTAATCGGTTGCGCTCGCGATTGCGATTCCTCGATCAATCAGTGTCGTGTGGGGGCTGCCATGGCAACCAGGCGAGTTTTGCTAAGGTGCGCAATTTAAGCGCTTCTTAAACGGACATGAAAAATGGGCCATTACATCAGGACCAAGAAAATTGTTCTTTATATCAGGATGGTTCTTTTAACCAGAGTGCTTATAAACGGATTTCACTGTATCATATTGGCCTTCGACAAAACCTACACCGTAGCTACTAGAGCTTCCACGGAGAATCGTACTAACTGACGAGGAGTGCTTGTTGTGCACCTCCTTTTATATTGTTGGTTGCTTACATGCTCTCGAACCTTTAAAGCCTTTACCATCATGACCTACTTTCGTAGGGCACTAAGTTAGGGCTTCTCAAACGGAGCGAGAACACGCAAATACCAACATAGGTTTTGATGTTCACCTTATGCCGAAAATAAGTAGAGAGAAGGCTTGTTTGGAGTGGTACAAGAGCATGCATACACAAATACATGTGCCACCCAAGTACACCCCTTACAATGTTAATGTGGCACAAACCGCAAATATTCAATGCATATTCCTGCACAGATGGTTCTACAATTCTGCAGATATTCTGCCTATAATAGTTTCAATTTCATAATCCAATTGACCCTTGTCATTGTTCTGCCATTGGCTGAAAAAACGTCCGAAAAATGAAGTCCTTAGCAAGAAAACTTGTTTTCAGCCAATCAGATATTGCATAATTTGCACAATTACAGCCTCCCTCTTTGCAATGGAAAGTGCTTACTGAAAAGGGGCAATTATGAAGAGACTTCTGTAAAGAAGCCGTCGCTACTCAAAATGTTATATTTACACTCGTAAAATGATCATCAAATACAAAGGAGGGCCGGAAAGGGCAGGACTGCACCCATCACAGCAGATGATACCTCAAAGCAGTCACTGCGGAAATGAGCCACGTGGTGGCGAAGGATGGTCCTCTGCTGCGCTAAGTAGCAATCCTGCGACGTTGTAGACACTGGCATGGAATGACTCTCAGCCAACCATGCATTAAACCTTTATACAGCCGCAAAGTTGTACTTTGTGCTGTAATTGCGAACTACATGATAGATTGCGCAACAAAACGATTTGCATAATAACGACCTTTACACACTCCAAACATATTTGGCAACGTCAACAAATCCATGTGTCAAAAACGTGTGACAGTCCAATATAGGGGCTGCCAAACATCTATAGTCCTAGTGCTCGATCTATGCGATTTTTGGATTAAGTAGGCTCCTCCTCTCCCAAGGGAGTCTCCATGTTGAACCTGGTGTTCACACCTATGTGTGATTTTTGGGGAGAGAAATGCTCCGCCCCTCTCTATAGAATTCGTGCTTGTGAACAAAGGGGACCTCCCTAGGGACCTTCTCCCCTACTTAGTCCAAAAATCGCATAGATCGAGCGCTAGGACTATACACACAGTTTTCTGCCAAGTATGCATAAAGATGAACGTCTCTGCATAACTCTGTATACAATTTTATGCAAGATTTCATTCTGCAATAACCATTTCCCACGTGACCCGATTGGCTGAAGGATGAAAGACCTTTTCATTAAATATGCCTAATTAACCACATATATGGAAGTACTTTTCATTCATTGCAGTCGTCAACATACGCGGTCAAGATGGCCTGACACCGCTGCATTTTGCCGCAAGATCCAAAAAAGGAAAGCTTCCAAAAGAGCTACTTGATTACTCTCCCGTTGACTTCATTGAATTCAGTGTAAATGTGACTAATTCTTAAATTGGAATAAATGAAGGTTGTTTTTACTGATTTCTGAAAACTATAGTGTGGAAACGAAAAACATTCGAAGTCGAAGCAGTTATTATTGCCAGGAGTTGATTTGAGCAAGCATCGTCCAGCCAAGAATGAAAAATTTAATTTTGACGTAAAGCCCTTTGTGAGTTCAAATATATATGATACTGACTGAGGCAAAACTCTACACGTTTCAAGTTTCTTTAAAACTGAGATTTTATATGGTATGTTTAGTTAGATAATACGACGTCTAACGATAGGCCACTCAATTTTGAACAAAAAATGCAGTGTATACTCCTAGCGCCCGATCTATGTGCTTTGAGGATTAAGTAGGGGAGAGAAGGCTCCGCCCCTTTCTTTAGAATTCGGCGTGTGAACAAACGGCTTACAACTATCGGACAAAGGGGAGTCCCTGGGGACCTTTAATCCTCAAAGCACATAGATCGGGCGCTAGGAGTATATCTGCGGTGAGTCATCACAAGGCATCAATCATCAGTGACGTATTTGGGACCTTCACTGCTAGGTGGCGTACCTGTTCAATTTTGAAGCCGAAGCCGCGCGCCACCTAGCAGAGGAAGCCCCAACCTCGCAGCCGGCAATGACTCATCGCAGACGCAGTGGCCGAGCAATAAAAAAGCAGCCTCGATGAAA
Organism: Glomeris hexasticha; assembly: GCA_034695945.1. Lineage (NCBI taxonomy): Eukaryota > Metazoa > Arthropoda > Diplopoda > Glomerida > Glomeridae > Glomeris > Glomeris hexasticha. The sequence goes on from JAQIWR010000624.1 coordinate 12,687, forward strand.
TTAAACTCGAGGGAAAGACGCGACTAGTCGAAGCGCTTTTACTCGGAAGGCGGAAGAACCCGTAGTTCATTCGATCTGCGCATGCGCACCGCACAAAAGATCGAGAAACATGTATAAAAGGGGTCTGCTCACGATAACTCGGCCTGGTCGATTATTAACGGACATCGTCTGTCGTCGGCACACGCAGTGCTGTTTTACGGTACGTATAATCCACTATTGTTCGTGTTCGGAACTGAAATTACGGATTAAAAGTGTTAACAAATGTCGGCTGTTCGGTTAACTGCGTACAAGTTCGTTCGATCGGTCGTTACAAAGTCTCTATGCGAAGTAATCCAAGACCGAGTGAACCGTTGCGTGTATTTTATTACTTACTGCGTCTATAATTGCATCCAGTCTGCAATTAATAATCCTAGCTGCCAATTTTACAACCATTCAAGAAATAACGTAATTGACGGTGTGAAATTGAGCGCTAATATTGCGTAATAATTTCCGAGGAAATGCAAATAAAACCGGGAATCGTGTTCCCCCATTTCTGACGAGTCATCTATTGTGACGTCACATCCATCCATACCTATACAAAAGAATCTTTTTATGTATTGCATAATAGAGTAACAAAAACATCGGTTTTTACCTATATATATATAGTTAATTAATACTGGGAAATAAATTAGTTCCATTAAAAGTTGTTAAGAAATAATTTGTAATATGTGTAATAATAGTGTAAAATACAATATAGACATGGATCATAATATTTTTGACATTCAGGGAAACCTGGGAAACACTGAAAAGCGTGGTATTTAAATTTTTGTTTTAGAATTCAGGTGGTAAAATATGGGAATTTGGTCAAAAAACCTTTGTGGTATTTTTAAAAAAACGCAAACCATGTAGTCTAAGGTCAAATAAAGTCAAATTTTAATGCATATATTATAGATATTTTAGACAAGTTTCACTGTATTACGTAAATATGTAAAGTTTAATGTGTTTTAAACAAAAGCCGGTCTCCAATTGAAGCCGGGTTTCCAATTGAAGCGGGTCATTTGACCTGGTTTTCAAAATAAAAGTTGTAAAATTCGCGAAAGAGAATTCTGCAATATGTGGTCACCGATTTTCATTACATGATAAAAATAAAAGCCGGTCTCTAATAGAAGCCCATCCTCAAAATCCGAACTTTGAATAGAAACCCGAATACCGTAAATTTCCAAACAGAAGCCCGGGCTTCTGCTGAAATTTCATGTTTCCAGGACGGGGTTTTGATATAAACCCGGGTTCTATTAGGGACTGGCTTCTATTTTAATCGTAATAAAAATCGGTATTGCAAACGGAACGAAACAAACGCGGTGTTGTCGCAATTTCCCACAGATGGAAGGCGCCAAAAGCAGGGGCTTGTAATGGGAACCGGCTTTTCTTCATTTTCTGGCCTAAACGACCTGGCTTTAATTGGATACCGGGCTTCAATTTGGAACAGGCTTTTGTTTAGAAATTTACGGTATGCTCTGAAATTTTTGGCTGAGGGAAAATTGTAATCAAATTGGTATGAACCGTGTAATAATAATTTCTAATATGATCTATATAATAAAGAAATTGAATTTGACTTTGAACTCAAGATCAAGGGGAATTCACTTGCAAGTAATTTTTAAAAGGAAAAAAAAATAATTTATTTTCAGCATTTTGGATTTATATAATCCAGTTCCGGTTTATTGAAATTCCACTGAATGAAACTGAATTCATGATAAGAGAAAAGCCCCGCCTTCAGGGTTATTTTACTTAATTCCAGTGAAAGTTTACGAAATATTTGGGGAAAACCCACGGTTATGAAATCATAAAATACTGCATTTACCTTACTAGAAATATTGAATATTATGGGTAAATATCAGGCAAGGAATTTCAAATATTAATTATAATATATAAATTGCCAATATGTTTTATGTTTACAGGAATAATATTTTAATTACACCAAAAAAACCTATTTCATCTGCACTAAATTATAGTAATACTGTATTAATCCAAGGATTAATCAAAGTACTTATGGAATTTTAGTCATGGATATCGGCTGTAATTTAAAGGTGAACTGACACTGTTTTGTAAGGTACCCTGAAACTTGAACTACTTGAAGAAAAGTCACGAAGAAAGCAAGTGGTGCCCCAAAATGTCTGTGGAAATTAGTAAAAAAAAGTTATTTGACGTAAAAGTTTGATCGAGACATCTATGATTGATGACCCCTTGGCTTTCTGAATAGGGGGCCATCCAGTAATGAAGTCTAAACGCTCTTACGGGCAAACTTTGAGGGTTAATACCTTTTTTTTTTACTAATTTCCACAGAGATTTTGTTGCATCACTTGCTTTCTTCGTGACTTTTCTTCAGGTAGTTCATGTTTCAGGGTACCTTACAAAACCGTTTCAGTTCACCTTTAATACAATTTCACAATGTTCGTAACACTAACTGGTAAAAATCTGAAATTCCCCAATTTTTAATGCCAAAACCTGGAATAAATAAATTATAATTATTTAGAAAAATTGTTGCAATGGAATATAATGTCATCACGTGACCAGACCATTACAAAACATTATTTTCTTATAGTAAGTGTAATGCACGAAAGGTACACACATAAAATCTATTATTTGTAAATGTATCCTAGAGCTCTGAGAAATGTGGCAATTCATTGATCGATAACGTAATCAATAAGTAACCAAAACCTATAGCCACAAATACCAAATACTAACAACAAGAAAGACAAGGTGTAAAACATGGGCATTTGTGTTAGCAAAAAGACGAACGTTGCAAGTTCACACCAAGTACCACCTAATTCCAAATCCAACAAGCACCAAGATGGCGGCCAAATAGCGAGAAACCAGGAAATAATCCAAGAAGATATTGGTTTTTCGCAATGTCATCCTCGAGTTGAGGATGTTGTGCTAAATGCAAATAATAACGACCACATGTTGGTAGTAAAAACCAACTTCTTCCACGAACTGGTAATCTAGATTTTCAAATATAGGCGTGGTTACTAACCCAGTGTGGTTTTTGTCATTCATCACGTGACTGCGATTTCATTCCTTCACGTATTTATAAGATTGCAAATTTTGAATTATTCTTGCAGACCGATTCGACGAGAATGTCCAAACTTGCACTGACAAAACCTGCGCCGGAATTCAAAGGAACTGCAGTGGTGAATGGGCAGTTTAAGGACATCAAGTTGTCAGACTACAAAGGGAAATACGTAGTACTATTCTTCTATCCTTTGGACTTGTAAGTTGAATAGTTTCTATAGTTTGATGCTTTAATTAATTACTTAGTTATTTGTTGTTGTTTACATTGTAGAATTTTGCAGTTCATTCTAATAATGTGTTGTGCCTCCTGTATATTTATTTTTAATTATACAGGGTGACCCAAAAGTCTGGGCCTTAATTTACATAAATAAAACGGTGGCAATTAGAATAAAAACTATCTCACATTTGAATAGGAATTCACCTGTGAGGAATCCGAAAATGTCGTTTAGAATGACCTTGAACAGCGTCTTGAAGGTCATCGGTTCTCCATCTTTGGAACCGTTGCTCGGAATGCACATGTTCCATTTTGAATGTTGTAGAGCATCACTGAATTAGTACAATGAAGGGGAAACATTATTACAATTACTCAAAGCTGATGGTGCAGAAGCACTTTATGTGATGCGTTTTTTAAGCGCCATCTGTGAATGGTTTTCCTAACTAACTGTTGTGTTCCAGAATACTAAACATCACAGGTAAACTCCACTTAGAATGTTGAAATTCCACATTACAGATTCCATTATAAGCAAAACACACACAGAAGGCATACTGGAACAAAACAGTTAGCAATACCATCCACAGATGGCGCTTAAAAACGCATCACATAAAGTGCTTCTGCACCATCAGTTTTGAGTAATTGTAACAATGTTTCACCTTCATTGTACTAAATCAGTGATGCTCTACAACATTCAAATTGGAACATGTGCATTCCGAGCAATGGTTCCAAAGATGGAGACACAATGACCTTCAAGACGCTGTTCAAGGTCATTCTGAATGACATTTTCGGATTCCTCACATGTGACTTTCTAATCAAATTGCCACCGTTTTATTTATATAAATTAAGGCCCAGACTTTTGTTCCACCCTTATAATGTAAAATTCTTATTACATTCTTACACATATGAAGCGAAACAATTTATAAACAGGAATAGAAATATTACTTACCAAATACTATATTACAGTCTTCCTATGGATATAGTACACTGCACAATAATATAATAACGTGCATAAAATTCAGCAGAACTATATTATTACAATTAATCCGCTCGTTATTACTCAATTTAAGACACAAAGGAAAAATACCTTTGTCTGCATTGACGATTATATTTATACTTTTCGCAATGTACCACGTGATTATAGTATTGCGTAACATAAAATGCATATTAAATGAGACTCGATAACCAATGAAAGGAAAGTGGAGGTTGCAAAGATAATTTTATGCATGTCACATTCGCTTTCGCAACATCAACTGATATATAAAATCCTGCAATTCTTCATGAAAAATATCAGTTTTAATTCCCGGTCGAAGCAGAAAACAGCGAAATAGAAGAGGAAACATGAATTTCTGGATTATATCTACTTTTTGCTTCTGCGCAATTTCCACTTCGCTAAGTGCTCAGGTATAACTGGTGCAAAAATGCTTTGAAATTTGTATATTACATTTGGTTAATTAATTTGCAGATAAACTACCCGGAATGTGTGACTTACAAATATAAAGTTCGAGGGGGAAGAAGTGGGGAAACTCCAAACGGTATAAGATAATTCAAGTGCCAATAATTGATAAATGTAACTTTATTTTTACTTTTGAATTTGAATATTTAAGAAACTAATCTTGGAAGATCTGCGCAGCATGATCACTCATCCACAAAATGGCAAAATTGCCGTAAGAATATTTCTTTCTCTACTTATTAATACAGTTAACTTTGTTATATGTAAGTGATATCTTCACTTTTTAGAGTATTGTGGAATTGCTGGATCTAAACTAAGGATTGTCGGTGGACGGTCAGCGGTTCCTTTTGAATTCCCATGGCTGGTAATTATACTTCCTAATTTCACTTTGTAACACTACAGGATTTAATTAAGTTTTGTGTAATAAATTTGTGTCTTTTACAAAGGTAAATATTCAAAAGGATGACATTCAGCATTGCGGAGGATCCATATTGAACAACCGCTACGTCTTGACTGCCGCTCACTGTTTACACAAGTACAAACTTTTAATTTCAAACTACACTATAGTCCTTCCAAAGAAAGATTGAGCTAGGGCCATGCCCATTACAAATTTCGAAGGGGTGCACAGTACCAGTTGTAGCAACGCGACTAGCAGGGCTCCGTCTTTGCGCGTCATAGCCTGCGCGCCAACAAGTGTGCACCCCTTAAAACTTAATAATTGGCATGGTCCCAACTCAATCTTTCTTTGGAAGGACTATATTAACTAAACTAAAACTAAATAATCCTTTTTGTTTCAGCATCGACTTTAAAGATTTGGTGGTGATGGCGGCGGTGCACGACGTGAACGCGTTGAAGATAGTGAAAGTGGGAATAAGAAGCGTTGTGGTACACCCTCTATACGAACCACAAACCTACGATTATGATATAGCTTTGCTCAAACTTGCCAAGAGACTTAAATTTGGGGCTCAAATTAAACCCATTTGCCTTCCACCACCTAATTTTGATGCTACTGGAACAACGGCTACTGTTGCTGGTTGGGGAGCAACTGGGGAAGGTTGGTGCATGCTATACACGAACTTAAAGGTGAACTGACAGGGTTTTGGAGCATACCCTGATAATCTCCTTTTTCAGTAGTTATTGTGTCCCTTATAACACTGGCTAAAGCAGAAATCGATTAAAAATTGAAAAACAAAAGTTA
>JAQIWR010000625.1:0-18592 GCA_034695945.1 Glomeris hexasticha
GATTGTCCCATCGTTATTAGGGACACAAACACTACTTACTCGCGGATTATCGTCGACCCTGTCAGTTCACCTTTAAGTGAGCTTCTTGGATTTGTCTGGTTGTTTGTTTTTTTAATTTAAAAAATAGATCTGGGTATGAATAAAAAAAGGATGCTTGGAGGTAAGAGCGCGCGGCTAGAAGCGTGGGAACTCTCATTAAGTACATGTGTAATATATGTGTATAAATACTGTATATAACGGTGGAACGGTATAGTTCCCTTATTTCTTTTCTTTTTTGCCTCGTATTTTTTCACTAGTGACATTTGACCTCAACCTTGAAGAGAAATTTTTCTCAACTCTCAGGAAGAGAAAAGAGAAGTAAAGTAGCGCAAACGTGTGTTTATCGCTCGCTTTGCTACCTTTAATTTCAACGGCAAAATAATAGACATCCAAAAAGAATAACATCTTCCTTCTTTTTCTTAACTTAGAGAAGTTCAGTTGAGTTTTGTTTTCATTTTTATTTTTATTTTTTTCGTTGCTACGCCCATTTTTCACTTCAACGTATATGAAATGCTTGAAATTACATGCAGTCACATTGGAAACCAGTTCCTTTTATTGTTGTTGAAATCGCCACAAAAGAGCCCAATAAATCGGTCCTTCTCTACAACTTCTCCTTTTTGCCCCATGTCAGTGCACCAGAGTCGTCTTGGACATAATTCCGAAGGAAATTCCAGGAAATCCTTAGTTGAAACATTGCAGCATATTCGCTCTCCCGGCCGCTTTATAACTATACATACCAACAACATCCCTCTTTTCTGCGCTATTCAAATTCTTACTTTAGTTTTATGTGTTTTGCTTTATATTTTGTTGACGTCACTATTCGTTCCTTTATGGTCACTTATATAAATTTCTATACGTATTTTGTAAACAAAACTAACAATGTAGGTATAATTTCATTCAGCAGCTTCACTGCACATTTGCATTGCAGGGAAGTTATTTAATAACTTTGGTTGGATACATGAGTATATTGTGATACCAACATAGATATGCATTAGGTACCAAAGTGAAGCCTTCATTGTTCAGAGTAGACAGTTGTTCAATGTGACAGGTTTTAATGTTTAATAGTTTTGAATTTGAAATACTATTTTGAACTTAAAAAGTGAAATACAATATTTACTGTAACATATTCACTATACTGTATAATAAAATTGCAAAGTTATTTATTCAATATCCCAGGCGAAACTTTTGCTCCGCCTGGTACTCACTCTTCATCATTGGGTACATGACTTTTTTTAAAACAAAAGCAAAAGTAATTTATGAATGAACAGATTATCTAGCTCTTATATGAAGTCATGCTTTTATTATTGCTGACTTTGCATGTTTCTTGACAAGCGTTGCAACTTTGTGCACTTTGAAAATACAATTCATTATTGTTTTTTGTTGGATGCTATGCATGAAACTAATGGACACTCTTTTGCACTTTTGCATATTAATACTTGACAGATTCTAAATTCAGCTATCCAAATTAATAGTTGTACATTTTCCATGAACATATCAAAACTGCACAAGCAATGCTTTAGTTTTGACATATAGCTGTAACTTGAATGAGTGATAAGAGTAACTAATATGGACCATGAGCTTGTTGTTGCCTGACTATTAAATATTAATTAAGTACAGCTTGCTGGAAATCTGTATATGAAACACTGGCAACCATGTGACATGCACATGGAAGATCACATATATAGTCAAGTGTGCTGCATGTTCGCATGTTCATGATCAGGTGATTCGATCTGAATACAGGGTGGCCAAAACGTCTAGGCCCCTGAAATATATACAGTATTTGAAACTGTGATATTGCACTTCACAATTGCATAAGTCTGCATGAGAAGGTGTTGGCACGCGTGGTGCGTTTGCAATTCCAATTATGACGTCACTTCCTTTTCGTACCCCTGACAATGTACTTTTACGATGCGATTTGGATCATACATTTGATGGTAGGGCCTACTTTTTCCAAATACAATTGCAAATTGCAAATTCGAATTGAGATAGCAGCCAATCAGCTAGAACACATCAACTCACATTCAGGATTGCCGATGCCAGTTGTTTCTAGTACCTATATAATATGTTTATTGCAGATTAATCGAAATTAAGATATGGATAAATTTACCTGGTAGTAAATCCAAATGTTGGTTTTGAAATTTGCATCCATTTGTGTTGTAATGTAATCACAGCTGATTTGATCATATTATACAGGGTGTTTCTGAAATAGGTGGGCAAACTTACAGGGTATATTCCCTGCATAAAAACAAGACTTAACGTTCATATAAACACATGTTCCCAAACGCTTAGGTTTTTAAGTAGCACCTGAAACGTTACATCCGTAATTCATGCTCCCCACATCTGACTATTGATTATTTATTAGAAATGCTACATTGTTTCACACCTAATGCTCAAAATGTCCTCCATGGGATGCAATTCATGCATTTCCACGTCTCAGCATGGACTGCCGCACCCGTTCAAATGTGCCGAGAACCCTGCAAATGGTCACACATGTGGCAGCAAAAATTTGGTTTTGAAGTTCATCTGGAAGATGTTCCTCTGGCAACCAGGTTGAACATGTTATAAAGGAACGATGGTGCTCCACCACATTTCAGCTAGTCGCCATGCGCGTAACGTTCTCAATGACAAATTTCATGGCAAGTGGATAGGAAGAGCAGAGCCTATTGCATGGATCCCATGTTCACCAGACATGAATCCCTTAGATTTCAACTTGTCGGGCCACATGAAATCCTTAGTTTATGCAACTCCAGTTGCAACCGCAGACGAACTTCACCTCCAAATTTTCACTGCCTGTGCGACCATTTGCAGGGTTCCTGGCACATTTGAACGGGTGCGACAGTCCATGCTGAGAAGCGGAAATGCATGCATTGCATCCCATGGAGTACATTTTGAGCATCTGCTGTGAAACCATGTAGCATTTCTAATAAATAATAATCAATTGTAAGATGTGGGGAGCATGAATTATGGATGTAACGTTTCAGGTGCTACCTAAAGCCTAAGCGTTTGGGGACATGTGTTTATATGAACTTTATATCTTGTTTTTATGCAGGGAATATACCCTGTAAGTTTGTCCACCTATTTCAGAAACACCCTGTATAAAGCTGCAATATTATGTCATTAATTCGCGTTTCAGATACAATTCACATTGCAGCAAGTATGCCAATGGGGTTCGAATCTGAGCAGTGAAAATTTGGAAATTGCAGTTGCAACCAGAATCCTGCCAAGTGCGCCAGCACCTTTAATCGTTCCATGCACATACTGCACATCCCACAGCAATTTGCTACATAATTAGGCACTTATGGCAAAACATGTGTAAACATAAGCGTAAGACGCAGTGTGAAAAATAACTAAAAGAATAGGCAAAGGGAATACCTTCGAAAGGAATAGCATCGAATAGAATAGCTTCGAAATTTTTAAACCGAAAAGTCAGGGTGGCTGTTATAGCAAGTTTCAAAGCAATTCCTTTCGAATTAAGCTATTCTTTTCGAAGCTATTCCTTTCGAAGGTATTCCCTTCAAAGCTGTTCCCTTCAAACTTACTGTAATTCGAAGCAAAGCCTTTCGAAGTTATTCCATTCGAAGCAAATTAATCCGTTCAAAGCCAATACTTTCGTAGATTCAAAGCAAATCCGTTGCGAAGCAAATCCATCCAAAATCAATTTCATGCAATTCAAAGCTAATCCATTCTAAGGTATTCTCATTCGAAACTATTCCATTTGAAGGTATTACCATTCGGAGCTATTCCAATTCCAAGCAATGCCTGTTTTATTTCGAAACTATTCCTATTGAAGCTATTCCTATTCGAAGCTGTGCATTTTCGAAGCTATTCCTTATACGAAACTAATCCAATTTGCAGTTATGGCTTTTGAAGGTATTCCATTTCGAAACTTATCCATTCGAAACTATTCCACGCCCCCGTGTAGATGACTGCAAGTGTTGCAACCGTGCACCCCTTCAAAATGTATAATTGTCATGGTCCTAGCTCAATCTTTCTTTGGATGGACTGTAATAACCACAATCTCTGACCCAATTCTCGTTTGGTCCTTCCTGTTCCTGCATGGTCCTTAAATTGATATATCAGGGCCTGATATATCAATTTAAGGGTCTTTCGCTATAAAAGCATAAGCTCTGCGCTCCTTCACTCAGTTGCATTTACACCGAGAGGGTCCCCTTCACTCAATAAAACTGATGTATCATTGCAAGTTCATAATTTACTCTGTGGCCCATCACTATTGAATTCCACCAAGGATTCCACTTCAATACGTAAACATCTTCCATAATTTTCAATCTTTTCTGGTCGCATACTTTTGGCCAGAGGTTGTATATGGAGTGAAGTTAAAATAGTGCAGGGAAGCTGTCCGTACAGCTAGGGCTGCATGAGCATGCAATAAAGGCTATCCTCACCTGCATAGATTAGATGTATACTGAGTTTACTTTAGGAACCCGGGTGTGCCGTTGTAGTTGACTGTAAGCTACTTGGTCTTGGTAAAAAGTGCCCATCCCCATGTACTACAAAATAATAACTATGTTGTTCATTAATTCCTATAGATGTGGAACAAAGAATCTGGGAAGTTGGGGATCCAGATTACCCATAGGTATTAGTAGGCCTAATGAGTGGTTTGCAGCAGGCAAATGGCGCGTGTCAAAGTTCAACTGGCCAAGGTTTGTGAGAATGGCAGGAAAATGGGCGTTTTTAAGCCTGGCTTATAGGCAACATACCCCGTCATCGGAAGGCAATTTTGTGCAATTATAAACGGAGCTGTTAATGATCTCGGTTCGCAATGCACATAAGCAGCATAAAGTTAGGGGTATATAAAAATGTGCCTAATTTCGCAGACAAGGCTTTTGTGTAATGGTGGACCAGAGCATGCAGCTGCAATCTGTGATTTATTTGATGGGCATACAGCAGAAAAGAGAAAAAAAAAGGACGGGAAGAAAATAAACGTCAACCGCCCTCGTCAGGAATGTCGTTACACGGACCCTTATGGCCCATTGGAGCCTTATTTATATTGGTGGAAAGGACCGCTTGGTGGCGCTGCACTCGAGTCACGCCTTTTTCACGTATCGTCAATTAAGCTAAAATGCGCTTAACTGGCGGCACTCTGGGGGGACAAACACTCAAAGTGGTTTTGGGTGGAGTTGGTCCATCAGTTTTAGACCAATGGTGGCCCAATCTGGCCACCAATTAATCGCATTTAATCGATGACACGCGACCAACTCCACCATGATAATGCCAATTGTCTGTTGTCCCGAGTTTGCCTTGTGCCGACATCGGCCGGGACATCCACATCCACATCCACATCCACATTTTTCTAAACTTTCTTCCTTTCGTTTTTTTAGTTTCACTGCATGGAGAAAGAGAGAGAGAGAGAAAAGCCGGTTTTGAGATTTTTTTCAAAAGTATTTTTGCAGGTTTGGTTTGCGCGCAATTTGCCCGTCAGCATGGGGAAAAGAATAGAGGAGGTGTTTGGTTTCTCCTCTCCAACGATTGCAGCCCAAAACCAATCATCTTCTCTTCTTTTTCAACTTAAAAACATGATTTTCTTCTTTTGGAGAGAAAAAACATTCAGTCAGTCAGTCAGCGTTGAACGTCTGATTGTCGGAAAGCGGCAATTTTTGGGAGCGCCCCAAAAGGGAAAAACCAGAACAACCTGAAAACCGGAACAATTGAGCTACTTTACATAAAAGTGCAATCCCCAATTTTTGTAAATCTACTGTATAATATTGTGCATTGGCGATTTATCAAACTGTCAATTCAAACAGAATTGACGCGTTGTCTATTCGCGGCATCTATTCTGCATTTCCCTGATTCTATGTAGTACAGGGTGGGGCAGACTGCGGGAAAAAGTATGTAATCTTTCCCCAATTTATTGCCACCACGTTAAAGTACATAAAAAAGCATTTAATAATGGAGAACTGACACAGTTTTGTAAGGTATCCTGATAATCGGGTTTTAAGTAGTTATTGTGTCCCTTATAACAGTGGCTAAAGCAGAAATCGATCAAAAATTGAAAAACAAAAGTTATTAGCGTTTTACCGAATGCGCCGCAAAAGCGTTTCTATGGAAACGGCCCTGAGGATCGAGCGGCTGCGAGTATTGTTCGCTATATACTTGCAGCCGCTCGCAAGCTCTTCGTAAGCCGCTCGCCGACGGCGCATTTGGTAAAACGCTTGTCTTTTGTTTTCAATTTTTAATCGATTTCTACTTCAGCCACTGTTATAAGGGACACAATAACTACTTAAAAGCCGAATGTTAGGGTACCTTACAAAACCGTGTCAGTTCTCCTTTAAGAAATGCATTTTTCCATACTTGAATTTTTGAAAATTACATCTGAAAGATGATGCAACTATAACTTGCAGCATGTATGCCGTATATAAGCAAGTGGCAAGGCTGTCAGTGGATCATTGGCAGTTTGATTACTGCAAACATGCAAGATTTTTCCGTAAGGGTTAATGCATGCTTGTATTGAAATGGACTAATGATTGCATGGCCAACAAAAATGTCCGTTTTGAGCTAAATTAGTGTACCTAATGGAGCTGTAAAGTGTAGAGTACGTTGGTCAGTTGGAAACGACTATTAGTCAAACCTGGATAATTCGTCACACTGGGATAATCGTCACAATTTAAAATACAGTTTAAATTCTATAGACTTGCATGTTAAAAACTCCGCTTAAATCATCACTCCGCATAGCGACGAATAAACGAGCTTTGACTGTATTTGTATGTGCAAAATTATAAGTGAAAAGTTAATTTGCAATTTTTTCTCCAACTAAAAATTGGCTTTTGTTTGCAAATTATCAAGAAATCAAGAAACAAGTGACAATAATTTTTTGACCTTACAATTTCATTTCAAAAACCAAGCTATGTAACAACATATCCTTGTATTCCATACAAATGAAATACCTATACTTAAAAAAATTATTCTCAGTTGTGTGTGTGTGACATCTCAAATGAATTGAGACACTCGTTTTTACATGCATGCAGTGTTGATTTTTAAATTTTTAAATTCCGATGAAATATTTTCTGTTGATCATTGAGGTTTTATATATATGTGATCGGGACTATTATAATAATTACATTTAATTCGTAAGAATTCCTTTGATACAAAAGCCAGATGCTGTTGATGCATGCCACTTTTTACTGCTTGTACGTATATAATAACAACCGACCTTGTAATGTCATAATATTGATATATTAATAAGTTGCAGAACCTGGGAAAATAAAGTTTCGCGTTTGTTGTAGGCCTATAGGCCTATCTATTAGTACATGGAGCATCTGCTGCAATAGAGGAATTATTATAGGGAAATCTCCGGGGGCAAATTTTTGGTCAGTCTCTTTTTCCCATAAGCTATTATTTGGGCAAGTTTGGGATGGAATTCGTCGAATTCGTGTGAGAACCTCTGTATCCTTTAATCGGCGATGGGAGGAATAAAAAAATATCACAGTGGGCATCTTAGGTCTATTTGGACCAAGGAAATAAGGAATTTTGCGTCGAGTTATGCCTACCTCAAGGCAAAAATACCTGTCTAATATCTTTAGAAGTTATAGCAAAAAGTGACACGCGTCTTCCTTCCTATCATATAAAGGAATTCCTCTTCAATGATGCATAGTATATACTTCATGTGTAACTTACGTGACAAAATCCAGCTTACTAACTTTAAACCCCCTTCAGCTATTACAACCTTCATCTTTGAATTGGTCAGTGTGGCAACAGCGATTTTAATATGTCAAACACGTTGCAGAATTCCTTTCGTGTCCTCAGACATATCTGATCTGAAATTATGAAGTGCAAATATATGTACTGTAACATGTACAATCATGTTTGGTGTGGATATATGAGGTACACTCCGATAATAAGTGGAAATTATATTCCTAATGTTCTTCAACATTCAGTTTTCGACATTTGCCTTCACCCACTGTATGCAGTGAAACCTATCATGTTGAACACCTGGATAAACTGAACACTTGTCTATATTGAACGATTTATAACAGTCCAAAACGTTATAGTCATAGGCAATTTTATGCCTTGATAATTTGAACACCTCTCTATAGTGAATTAACACTTTTCACCAGTCCTGTAGGCGTTCAATATAGACAGGTTTCACTGTTTGTACATGAAGGCAAAGAAAGTGTTTTCCCCTAAATTTTACAGTGAATATAATTTACACCCATACATAGCATGTGTACTAAAAGACTTCCATAGCTGAATAGAATATTGAGAATTTCCAAAATATTGACTATTATATGTGTACCAGAATACAATAATTAATAACTCAAAATTGCATTAATTCTAATGCTATAAATTATTATCATTGTTCTTATTGCTCTTATTTTTATAACGTATCTCTATTATAACAGCTAGCTAATTTGCATTTTTTTAAATTAATTGTGGATTTGTACTAAAGTAAAATAACATTATAATTAATGCAATCTATTCAGAAGGATGCAGAACTGACTATGCCAAAAATGCAGTCAAACCTCGTTAATTAGACACCTGGATAATTTGTTACAATTTAAAATACACTATCCGTATAAGCTTGCATGTTAAAAACTCCGCTTAAATCGTCACTCCGCATAATTCATCTGAAATTTTCAGTCACGCCGGCGACGAATTAACAAGGTCTGGGTTGTGCTTCAATTTTTGTAAGGGGAAATTCGTAATGCAAACTTTCCATTATATGAAATGAGGAATCTGTGTTTGAAATTTAGTGATAATTTGGAGCAGCGTGGGTAAACTTTACCTGAGATAATTGGGAAGCTAGAGAAGAGACTGAGTGAAGGAATTCGGTCTCGGAATTTTGGTTTTTCTCCACATAATTGATGGTAAGTTGTATGGGACCTTTGAGGGTACAGTATGCGGATGAAGATGATGAGGATGAGATGAGGATGATGGTGATGATGGTGATGGGTGCACGTAGCAATTACGGGGTGGTTCAGAGTGCGGTCGTGACCCGGGCGCGGCGGATTGGCCATGCGACCTCTGACCCCGCCCCTTCGACCCCCAAAGCTTTAAATGCTCGGTGGCCATAGCTGGGGCACGCGGCGGCGTAAGGCATCGGTCTCAGGTCAAAGGTCACGTGGACGTGCTGGGCGCATTACCGCCATTTATCGCGTCTTTCAAACCCCACATTTTGCTCCTCCTCAATTTTTCATTTCCCCAAAAGAAAAATGCAACACGAATGAAGACCTGTAATTGCGAAAAGTACAACTTTGAATAAATTCGGGACCGTTGGCGATCGACGTATAAAAACCTTAAAAAAGTTAAACCCAGTGAGCTATAGGGCAAAAAGAAAAATAAATGAAGTAAAGTTGCATGTGGTTTTTCAACTTTTTGTGTTGAAGTTTCTTATTTGCAGACAAATTTGACTAACTTATTTAAATATTTGGGAGCGTCCATAAATTGCATAATCCAAAAAAGGGAGGGGGATTTATAAAAAAAAATGACAACAGAAGACTATGGGGGGAGGGGGTTCAGAAAAGATGGCATCATCTAAAAAGTTCTGCCATTTATTTTATTGAAATATCATCCCCAATATTTGAAATAATATCGCAATATTCACTGTTAAAGGACAACTGACAGGGTAAAATTTTTAAAACCAAATGATTCGAAAAAATTTCCATGCAGCAGTCAACTAAATTACAGATTTATCATATTTTTTCCAATTTTGTTCGTCGATTCGTTATTTTTATATAAATTAGTAAAGTTTCGTGAAATCGGGACTCTAAGGGACTCTATTTGAAAAATTTACCGTGTATGTGCGCACGCTCATTGGCTGACACGGATACGCCACTCGATGAAATTATCGACGATCGCTCTCATTGGCTGGCACCGGACATTATGACGCCAGCGCCATGTCGTCGCACTTCTGTGACACCGCGGCATCACATCTTTAACTAGTCGTAACTTCTTTTTACTAACTTTAATCAAGTTTTCATTCCCGCCAATCGTTTTTTTAGCCTTGTATATGTAAACTGGGAACCTTTTCAGGGTATGCTCCAAAACCCTGTCAGTTCTCCTTTAAAACGTGTCTATGGTGGAATCTCATGGGACCGGATAAAATGTCCACCATCGACAGCTTTTTCCAGAATAGAGAGGTTTTTTTATGAAACATTTAGCATGCTGTCTATATGGTCACGTTTTCCACCAGACTGTTTCCATCATAGACAGGTTTTACTGCATGTATGGGCGGGAAAATCTGCTTATGATGGAGACTTTTTCCAGATTCCTGGTATAATTCCACCACAGATTTCACAGCATAACCTTATATACTTTCTTATATTTGGTATTTTTATTATTTCCAGCAATATATTTTGAAAACCTGTTGCGATTTTTTTGGGCAATTTTCTAGTTTAGTTTTCGTGTCATTCTGAGAAGTAGATGTCACCGTGCACGAAAGGTGTTTTCTCTTTTTGGGGGTGTGCAAGAAGATAAGATGAAACAGGAACCTGTGCATTTTGTAGGCCTACCTGCATCTTTTTGAACTTGCATCATCAACAAAAAATAAGTTGCTCAGTCCTGCATGCATGCACTTCCGGATTTTTTTACTTATACCCTTCTTGGTTGCCGGTTGACCAGATTTCGGCACACCCTCCCTATATATAGCTTGCATTTCCATGTGGCTAAATCAGGGTAATTTCTTTCTAATTACTTACTAATGAGCGAAGACGTTGTATTTATAGTTAGGGGGAAAGCAGATGCAATTTGCAGGTGTCACACCGAAACTGATAGGCCTAAAACTGCATGGTGTATTATAAAATTTCCTATAACTTTTAAGATGCACCTGTATATTTCTTTATATACACTGTATACTTGAAAGAAAGCAGGTGTTTTATACAAAGCATTGTTGTTACTTTTGGACATCCTTTTCGTGATGACAATTCGAAATTTTTTCGCCACTTTTTAATTCTCACATGCAACAACAAGCAGATGTTGTACTACATTTCTTCAAAATTGGCTTTTTTCTTGCATGAAAGTTGCAGCTCAGATTTTTATATAGTAATTGTGGAACACTTTGGTGCTCGTTAAGGACCTAAAACGACGATAGGCATCTTTTCAAGGGAGGTTGCTGATTTTACCGGCTGATAAAATCCGGAAATGGGGGAAAGTTTTGTGGGTTGAACGCGTGTGCCGGAGCAGACGATTTTTTAAGCCTAAATTACTTCAATGCCTTTTTCCATACTACCACTTTTCGCTTTCCCTCATGCATGCACAAATTTTCACTTCGGTTTTACCTTATTCCCCCGTGTCTTATATAATTTCCCATGTAGTTTTTGTTGCCCATGCAGTTTATCAATTTGGGTAAATCCGATGGCAACACGTGGGAATTTTTATTAGGCTTAATTCCAAAAAATGACCTCATTGACGTTTTTGAATGACGTATGCATATTTTTTAAAAACGTAACTTCGACCTGCATGATTCTCTCTAAATATCTGATATCATCCCTTAATAGGTCACAGATTGTCTATATCACAATTTTTATAAACGTCTTTTTAAAAATAATTTTCACTCCATGTGCAAATAATTACTGCTCCATATTTAGGCCTGTAGGCATATTGTTTATCATGTGACATTAACAATAGCACATTTATATAATAAATTGTCCTGATAATTATTACTTATTTTCCATGCTTGAGTTATAATTAAGCACATGTGAACCGAAAACGAGTGTTGCACATTCATTGAAATTGCAAAATCACAAAATAAAACGATGCAGCAGTCCTGCATTGTTCTGATTATAGGTAATGGTATTTATTAGTCATAGGATATTTCTCCAAGTAATAACAAAACATGTTGTCAAACATGCAGCAGTTGAATCGTTTTTTTAATGCTATACCCTTACAGAAAAATACTATATATACATGCAGTTTGATACACTGAGAAAATAAAGTTGGTCAAAATGACTCAAAAGGTTATAGTCATTGCTCTAAACTGTCATTTTGACTAACTTAGTTGGTCATTTTGGCAAAATAGCAAAAATTGTGACCAATGTATAGTTAGTCAATATGACTAACAAAGTTAGTCACTGTATATATATTGGTCAATTTGACCAAAGAAGTTAGTCAAAATGACCAAGCTGCACACTACCTTGGCCAGAATGATAAACAAAGTTAGTCACAATGACTTTGGTCAATCTGACTAAGGAGGTTATAGTCATTGGCAAGTTGGTCAGTTTGACCAACTTAGGTTGGTCAATTTGACTATACGGAGGTTAGTCAGTGGCAAGCTGTTGGTCAAAATGACTAAGATCGTTGGTCAAAGTGACTAAACAATCTAGTCAATCTCAGGACAACACTTTGACTAACCTATAAGTTTGACCAACTTTATTTTCTCAGTGTACCATATAAAATTGCTGTTTTGTATAGGGCCTATTTTTACGAATGAAAAGTGTAATTTTATGCATTATTTTTCTGTAAGGGTATATTCCTCAATTATTGCTATTTTACAATCTATGCATGCACTGAGAAAATAAAGTTGGTCAAAATGACTAACTTAGGTTAGTCAAAGCGTTGTCGAGAATGACTAGTTTGTTTAGTCACATTGGCCAACGAAGTTAGTCACACTGACCAAAAAGTTCGTCACACTGACCAAAAAGTTCGTCACACTGACCAACGAAGTTAGTCACTTTGACCAAAGATATATATGTTAGTCATTATTTTGACCAACAGCTTGCCACTGACTAACCTCTTTAGTCAGATTGACCAAGATCATTTTGACTAACTTTGTTAGTCATTTTGACCAATTTGGTGTACTGCTTGGTTATTTTGGCTAACTACCTTTGTCGAATTGGCGAACTTCCTTGGTCAAATTGACCAATATAAATTCAGTGACTAACTTTGTTAGTTATATATTGACTAACATGTGATTAACTATATTGGTCAAAATGTTTGCAATTTTGCCAAAATGACTAACTAAGTTAGTCAAAATGACCAATTTAGAGCAATGACTAACCTTTTGAGTCATTTTGACCAACTTTATTTTCTCAGTACATGCATATGTGTCAATGTCCTGGTTGAAATCCCATGTTGAAAATCATTTGTAACCACTTTGCCTTACAAGTTTGTTGATATTACTAATCGATTCGTAATTTTAAATGTTACAGTTTTAGAACTGTTTTTATTTTACATAAGAAGAGTTTATGCAGTAGTATGTACTTCTCATAAACAATGTTATACAAGATTGAGGTTTGGAAATTCTCAGATATTATTTAAGTAAAATGTATAAGTGTGTGCATGCATGATCACAATATTGTATAGTTCAATAAATTTGAGTCATTTATATGCATGCATGGATTATAGAAAATGGCTGGGGCATTTGTTGGGTGTAGTAAGTAGGCCTAATTGTGAGTTGTCAAAATGTGCGTGTTCAAGTGACCGGAAAGACATGGAAGAAGGAAGTGCAGCACAATCTTTTGCAAACGGGCTTTTTCTGCATGTGTTTAAAGTTTAGAGACGCACATTATGAGTTCTTCCCCAGGCACTTCCATGTCTCCACCCTTTCTTCTTCTTTTTGATCTCCTATTTTTTCCTCCCTTCATACCTTGCATCAGTGAAGGTCATTATAACCTGTTCGCAGCATGCCAAACGTGTAATGCCAACTATGGCCGAAAGGTGGCGCTGTCCTCTATAAATTTCACGGTATCGCTCTTCCATTCTTTCTTTCTTTTTCTTCTTTCTTTCACCATTTCTAGTAGTAGGCCTATTTATTTTACACATTCCTAAATTGTAAAGAATGTATATGTGCATCCATTAAAGTT
This sequence comes from Glomeris hexasticha, assembly GCA_034695945.1. Lineage (NCBI taxonomy): Eukaryota > Metazoa > Arthropoda > Diplopoda > Glomerida > Glomeridae > Glomeris > Glomeris hexasticha. The sequence goes on from JAQIWR010000625.1 coordinate 13,794, forward strand.
ATTTTTTTCACACGTTAATAACGTTTTCAGCATTTACTTACCTTAATAGTGAGAATTGGAAAAATGAAAGTAATGAATTGTTGGGATGGGGTGAAGAAAAAACTTGTTTCAGACATTAATTTTTTTACTTTTATATTTTTAACACGACACTAGTATATATGCTACTGTACTTACTTAAAAATGAATGAATCATTCTCTTCAAGTTTTAAAAACTTGTTTTTGTTTTCATATACTTTTTGTCAGAATAAGTTGTGCAAAATTTAAAATGCAAACGTATTATCATTTGAAATAATGAAGTAACTTACATTTTCATGTTTCTGTTAAAAATTGTTATTAGGATTTCGTAAAAATTATTACAGTATATAGAAAAACAAATCCTGAATAATCATGATATAAATAAAACAATAAACTTGATAATAGGATAATTACATTTTCTTGAATTTCTCAATGTAAATCTTTTGGAAATGAAGAGATCCATTTTAACAAAGTGCATTTGGGAGTTGAAAGTGAATGATTTAGAGAAATAAATGTAACAGAAACTCGCTCAGTAAATGTCAGATTTTAAAAAAATAAGTGTATTTGATTTACATTTCAGTGACTTTTGATATATATAGTAAATTAGGTTTAATTTTAGGGAATTTACCCATGGGGATAAAGTATAGTTTGTGTTGTTGTACAACCTGTACACCTACCCTTACAGAAATAAATTGTCCCTGCTGCATGCATGCCAAGCCTCGGTTGCAGCATGCATGTCGCATGCCTGCATGTGAAACATGGGCAAGCATTGGGCATGTATGCTGCAACCATGTGGTATGCATGTTGCACTCGCCTGATGTGCACACCACAACCATATCGCATGTATGCCGCATACATGCAGCAACTACCTCGTAATGATGCCGCAACCGCGCCACATACACACTGCAGCCGACTGGCACACTCGCTGTATCCACCCTGCATCCACACCTTATGCATGCTGCAACCGCCCTGCATACACGCAGCAACCGCCCGGCATACTCGCTGCAGCCACCCTGAATACACAATGTATCCACCCAGTATGTGCACTGCAACCACCTGGTATACATGTAAATAATTCTGCTACGAACAGAAAGCTAAGATCAAAATAAAAAACTAGCTTTAATAGTATTGTTTACAAAATTTCTAATACAAATTCATGAAGTAAGGAGCAAGTATTTGTAAAAGCCGGAAATTTTTGCTTTGCGGTTTTCCCGTACATTTTTTTCCCCCTGAAACTTATGTACAGTAAAACCTCGATAACTCGAACCTCCTCAACTCAAATTTCTCCATAAGTATAATTGTTTTGAAATCCCTGGCAAACTCCCTATGCATTTAGAAGTGGAACCTCCCTAACTCGAATTTCGTTAAATCAAATTTCTCTATAAGTCGAAGTAATTTTGTCCGAAAACTAAGCATTTTGGCCTCAGCAACTCGAATTTTTCAACAAAAAAAAAAAACGTTGTTTATTAGGTCCTGACCTTCGGATCTCAATTCTTGGTAAATGTTTTGCAGTGGGGTGGAGTAATGTACAGTAATGTAAAAAAGTATTGCACTTCAAGTTAGAAGAAATGGCTCAGCAGTCTCTTAAAAGCTTGTCAGTGCTGGAGAAAATGAAAATTACAACAGCTGTGCATGGATGAAAATAAGCAAAAGAAACAAGACATTACAAACGATTTGGAATTATGTGTAATAAAGAAAGTTTGCATGTCTGCAGTAAAATGATAGCTGAAAAATTTGGTGTACAAATGTAATTTTAAATGATGTTTCCCTAACTCGAATTTTAGATAACTGAAATTTTTTTGGCTTCCCATGGTGCTTCGAGTTATCGAGGTTTCACTGTAGTTGTTCAAGAAGGCCCAATTTAATCCCATGTAATTGAAAAAGGTATTAAAAGATCGTCAGACACTTAATTCATATTAAACTTGAAGTGACCAATAAAAGGTTTGCGTGCATTGAAATACAACACCAAATGCAACTTTCACCACAAATCAAGCATACAAAATTAAAAAATGGAGACTAAAATCACGCAAGTGTATTTATTCATATATTATACATGAAAGTGAATTAAACATGAATATTAAAAGCAACGTACATACAAATGGGAATCAATTTCTTCCCACGAGGTTTTTTTTGTGCCAAACCGTATAGCCTCATACACACGACCTTGTTACCTTGCAACTCGCACTGTGCGCATGCAGGAAGAACAGTCTTGTATTGTTTCTTCAATTCAATGACCACTACAGTATCTTCTGCAGCACGGAAACAACATAGATTCTTTCTTCCATTAGCTGTAGAGGAATAATACTGGACTTCGATGTAATCTTTGCACTGTACGTTGAGCCGAGAGTACACGTTGCCGTGAAGACTGTGCCGTGGAGGGGTTATTGGAAACCCACAACTGTACTGAAACCCTGACAGTATAATTGCGAGTTGAGTCTTGTGTCTTTCAGTTAACTTAGACTTGTTGTAATAAATGCACCGTGGTTTCTGGCATTCTGTACACTCCACAACAGAATGTGCATTCTGTGTAGTGTACATGCTTGCCTCAGCTTGAATGTGTTGATCATTATACAGCTGTATTAGCTGTCTCTGCTCTCTGTTCTCTTGCTTGAATGGCTGACACCCTTGAGGAACTGGGACCGTGTGCTTCTGTGGCGTGTGTGCCATATACTTCCGAGAAGGTCTGGTAATGCTCTTTCGTGTCGTCAGGAACAGGATCAGGCAGCCACTTCAATGTTTCCACAGCAAGCAGAGGTGGAGAGCAGCAACTTCTATCTTCACATTTTCTTATTTGGAAGTTTTATGTCCTCTCTCTGCAATGTGCTTCCATCCACTTCACGAAATCAGCATTTTTTCGTGTGTGTAACTTCTGCAGTTTGTCTAGCTTCAGCGTAGGAAACATCTTCCGCAAATGACTTTGTAATTTCTCAATGTGTACTTCAGAAATAGGATCCAGAGTCCTAACTGGTTTCTCTTTAAGAGGTAGTCTTTCCATTCTGCTTCTGATTAGATCCTGAACGGGTTTAATACTTTTCCCCCCAGGCTTCTGACAACTCAGGATGCTTCTAAGCAGCCTTCCATATGTGATCCATCGAATTGCACGTCTTCAGCTTTGATTTTGTTTCTGGTATACATGGTTTCCTCTCTAAGGCACAATTCTGGAGTGCTATATTTAACACTGACATTACGTGCTCAGCAGGGTTCAACCAGCTCTGCCCGGGAGCAGTTCTGGCAATAATGATCATGTCCAAGTTAAGCTCCTTGAAGTTGCAAATCATGGAACACTTGACTGAATCCAGACTATTCCGCTGATCCACTCCTCCATCTGAGAACTTGAGAAGAATGGGTGGCACTTCATCTTTTTCTCTCATCAATTTCACAAGAACTGCTGCATGACGAAATGGATTTGATTATTGCAGAACAGAGTCATTGTTCACCACTGTTACAGTTCCTCGACAGAAAGACTTGGATGCTTCACTCGGAATGTCACAATCTAGATATACTGATGAGTTATACTCCCCTTGGTATGCACATCGTGGTCAGCAGCTGAAAGGGTGGTACCCGTGGGTATGAGAGATGTTCTCCCACGCATTCCTGTTTAAACAACCGATCCAGGTTCACCAAACTTTATTTTAGACTTGTCATCACAACAGAACAATGTGCAGGTTCCACTCAAAGTGACGGATAAATTCTTCAAATACAGGAACTGTGAAGCACAGTAGTGGTCGTCTAAGTGGGCTATTCTCAGCTGACGCCGTTGAATTTTATGCTGCACCTGAAATTTCTTAGTGAAGACCAGTGCACTGTGGATGAATGGATTTCTTGGTGCAACTGGAGTCTCACAAGGGCCAAGGACGGAATGTCTGTTCCCCTCTGGGCACAAGTTAGCAGTTTGCTGCACAAGATCTCTCAAAGACAGCCACTCCAGAAATGTGAAATGTTGTGACGTCGTTCGTTGACTGCTGTCACCTTCTCCACAACTTCAGTCATTTTCTCAAAGAAACAATGAAACTTTCCAGTTGGTCGGCCAGAGTTATTCCGACGTAGATCTGCCACTAGACCTGTCTCACCCTTAAAGATCAACCTTAGCCTTTGCTGTAGAACCATGTTGGTACTAGCAGATGCATCGAGAGTTAGTTCCTTGTAGAGAAGCTGTTTTGCCACTGGTGAAACCTTGACGATAACTTGTACATGTTCTTTGAACTCTGTCCTCATGTGTCTTGTGTGAAACTCGGGTAAAGATTGTTTAATCAAAGCCATCGTTCTAGCACACTGGGTTTGCTTTTCTTGGTCAGTCCTGAACGTCAGAACTTGAACAATGCAGCAGATAGTTGTATTACTTCCTCCAGGAGAGTACTTGTACAGATCAACAGGTACTGACAGGTGCAAATCTGCGATAAATCGATGTCGTTGCATCCTGTTGGCAAACTCCTTTCAGGTGAACCAAACCAGCTGACATAACAGCCTTATCAAGGAGTTCATACTTCTTGTCCACTGATGCTGCAAATGCGGCTGATCTGTGTTCAACAATGCAGTCTTCTGATACTTCACGCGCTGGTGTTGCAAGGGATCGTAAAGCGTCTTGCTGTGTTGCGCGTTTTTTTAGTGAACATGCAAGATCTTTGATATCCAATTTAAGTTTCAAAAGTTCAGGGGTGGTTTTCAATACCGGTTTGGTGCATATGTTGTATAAAACCTTTTAATCAGGGGGGAAAATAGTTGTATTTGGAGTGAAATTCGCAAGTTTTGTCGCATTTTGCTGTATAAAAATGAATTAGTCTGAC
>JAQIWR010000626.1:0-18582 GCA_034695945.1 Glomeris hexasticha
TCATGCCTCGCGTTCATTGGCCAGCCTCGGCCACGCCCATTTTAGCGCAAAAATGGCGGAACTCCTGGCTTTATATTTGGGCGCCCAATCGTCCGGCGCCCGTTAGTTCATGGTAAAGATCGAATTCGATTTAGCGCAAAAATGGCGGCGATGGCCACTCTCTCACTTGGTCAAGAACTCCTTGCTCTCAGTATAAAGGCTCTCTAAGCAAGTCTAGAGAGCAAGTCACAGCGGCCTTGACTCCTTATATTTTCTATTTACTTTGAAATACAGTAAAACCTGTCTGTGCTGAATTCGCAAGGGACCGAACAGTTTCCACGACAGAAAGGTTTTCCACGATAGAGAGGTTTCCATAGGCGAAATGAGAAATAACACTATATTATTTAGAAAAACATTATTATTTTAAGTAATTAACATACGTTTTATTAAAAGCGGTTGTTCTTTGATAATCACTAGCTGTAACATTAATTTGACAACAATTAAAACATTACAAACTACTGAAATCTTGGCTGAAATATTGATATAAAGCAATTAAAACTAGACCTTAATCGATCTTACCTTAATGTTGAAAAATATACAGTAGAAATCTGCATTGAGGCTGAAACCAAATGTTAAAATGGAAATAAAATAATATATCAATGTGTTAATTATTTATCAGGTCCTTTACATTGTATACTGTATGTCATCAAAATTCAACCCTTCAATTGCATGGGCATTTCTAGAAAGCTAATTTAAGACGTGGAATTATAGAGATTCGGTTTCAGAAGGGGACAGTGCAACTTTAGTTACTGGTTTTAGGTGCGCGCCTGCCTGTCAAATTTTCCAAAGATTTTTCAGGTTTGCAAATAAAATTCCACCAAATTCCTGCTTATATTTATGCCAAAAGTACAAAAATTTAGATTTCAATCCACGTCTGACAGGTTCCACAATAGACATGTTTTTAAACATGGATATTGGTGCCAAGGGACCAAAAAATCGAACAAGTTTTGGCATATAGACAGGTTTCCAGCACCGTTAGAGCAATCCATGAACTAGAAAAGCCTGTAACTACCTCGTGCCAAACAATCCATACAAGGCTCTACACAAGAAACCTTTATCCCTATTTTATACGTAGATAAAGTGCAACACAATATAGGGTCAGGAAATCTTGATATAAATGTAATTGAAATTCACATCCAATTGATACACATACAATCAGAGTTTGTAACCGGTTACAAACAGCTTTGCAATTTAATTCAAATTAATGATTGATGGACAAAATAAAAAGTTTGTAAATGATTACATCACAATGTTATTGGAAAATGTAGTTAAGAGATTTTTTAACATAGCTGCTCAGTACATTTTATATTATTGTGGCCTACATTTGTAAAGTTCAATACAGCCTTAATAGTGAGAACAATAAATATTAATAATGTTCACGCTCAATTGCACTTTTCAACAATAAGCTATTACTCTCACATCGAGTGCACTGCATGAACCAACAGGTACTTTTACATATGGATACCAAATGGATATCCAATGCATTGCAGGCCACATACATTAGCAAAATAAAATAAAGTGTACATTAATTAAGAGAAGGGTTAATGCCAGTGGTCCAATTAATCTCAAGTCCTGGCCACTTGGTCTGCAAGCAATTCATCACAGGGCTGATATCCGTCACGCACTTTGCATCAAAGTCATATATCACAGCTTTTCCTTCTTGATAAGTCACCTGCATGAAACAGTGGTGAATTATTTCAACTTGGCTAATAGGACAAAATGTGGCAAACACATTATTCACATATTTTTACACACTTTGTTGTCAGGGCAGGAACGTTTAAGCCCATTGTAATGGTACACGTGAAAACTACCCGTATGCTCTTGTTTTCCTTCATTTGGGAAGTATTCATTCATGAAATCATTCAGCAAGATGATTCCAAGTCCTTCTGAATCAAACTTCTTCTTCATCATTTCAACACTGTACATCAATTTAATTTGTTACAAAATTCACATTGTTGTCATATCACGGGAAACGCTCTTACTCACTAGTCTGAATCAGCGTAAAGATTAAGAGCCTGTAGGACATCTCCAAGTAAGACAGCAGATATGAATCCATTCCCTAGAAATAAAAATACAGTTAATCGAATTAATATGTAATGGGAATGTTTACTTCACATAATATATGTAACAAAATATCCAACCTTCAGGATCGAAGCTTTTAAATATCCTTTTAGCTTCTGATTCTGGTGTCTCCGGGCTGCACAGGGATTTTTCCTTAAATGTAATAAAACCATAGATACATGGCAAATTTCCATACAGTACAAAATTAAGTCACATTTTGGTCGTGTAATTACAGCAGTAAATAATACTGTCAGGTGGGTCTCACTTCCTAAAACCCAAATGGGATAAAGTGGGCTCTTCAGAAACCAGCCAACCTAGACAACAAAACAATTCCCTCAATTAAATAAACCAAATATATATACAACAGTCTATCATTTCTCACCTCACAGTATCTAAAATGTTCTAACACTGTAAGAAAGCCAACTGATGACTGCTTATTTATTCCATGAAGTTCTATACAAAATACATTTGTAATTAAAAATGCATCCATATTAATATTGTAAAATGTACATAATATTATCTTACTTAAACCAGAAATATCTTGATCATTGTCCCAAATATTTGAAACTGCCCGTCCAGTTAACATGAGATTAATTAAGCTTTGGCTGTTTGAATTTAAAAAAATCGGCGTTTGCAATCAGTTACAAAACGTGATAAATTTGCACTCTTAACAATGGTACCTTCCATGACCATGAGTTCCATGGATCAATGGTTCTGCCGAGTCTTCCATTTCATTTTTAATTTGATCTATTCCCTGTGAGATATGCACGTTTTACATTTACCCATAGTAAACTCCCTAGCTTTAAATACAGTACTTACTTTTGTTAACAGGACTGAATATAAAAATGTGAGGACTCCACAAGAACCTGTGTATGTTTCAATCTTATCATTAAGGACTGCGGTCACTTCTTCAATTGTGGTAGCTTCGACAAGTCTTTAGTTATAAAAACAAAGTCAAATTAATGTAATAGCTGTCAGCAATATTGGCATTAGACAATGTAATTAAGCAACCTCAGGCTGGAATGAAACTGTAACTCTTCTGATTTCTGATCTTCAAGCTCCACAGAAATTAGTCTTGTACTAGGACTGTCTTGTTCTTGCTGTCCATCGCCCACAACCACTAAGAAATACCGTGTGACATCACACTGCTGCAATATATTACTTAGTGCCTTTACAAGAAATGCTTGACTCTGTGAAGCTGTTTATGAAAAATAAAAGAATATAATCAGGACTCTCGTGAATTTGGATTCTGTTCCGCAGCGGACACCTTCTACTAGCCTCCAGTCGTTATTGCAGTCAAAAATGATATTCTTTAAGATGAAAGATTGGACTGGTGCCAGAACCGCGCAACATCCTCCTTCAAATTGGACTAAAGCTGTTGCTTCGGCTTCACTAAATAAAAAACCTGAAACAAAAACGTCAAATAATTCATTAAATTCCTGTATTTTTAATTAGGGTAGCGGTTGGCTGCAGGCCGATCGATTAAATTCATGAAACCTTGGATGAATTTTTTTTTTTTGATGAATCTTGAACCAAACTTAGGGTTGATGCACCTTGATACAAACAATAATTTGAACCCATCCCAAACCATCAAATTTTCGCTACTGATTTACCTTGTAACCACCGTTGAAAGATGTCATTTTTCAAACCAGTACCCCACACCAGTTTCTTTAAATCTGTAATAACATTTCCAATAGGCGTACCGATCATATGCGAATGCCCGGACGCCATTTTTCAACAAAATTCCTCTGTAGATCGCCACTGTTGCCAACTTTCAAATATTTTCCCTCGTATTTTCCTAAGTAAAAACTTACTCAAGATAATTGAAGTTTTCAATTAACGTACAAAAGTTGTATTTTCTAAATAAGAAAGAAAGAATTCGTAATTATATGTGTACCAGTTTTTCTTATGATTTTAACTTGCGTAACTACAATCGCAGATACCGGCAACATTATAGGTGGCAAATTCGAATTTTTGTCGGCCATTTTGAAAATCGAGCACTTTCTCGTTCGAAGAGTTCATTGTAGCGGTTTTCCAGGAATAAATATATTGGTTTATTTCAACATCTTATCAAAATGAACCCAAACAAACGCAGTTTGGCTGGAGATGGATTGCAGTTACTCGAAATTTACACATTTACTTTCTACTATGCTCATGAAACACGTCATATAAATGTCATTCTCATATGTCAAAATACAGGGACGATTTTTGCTTTGCACCGCCGGGAAATGTTGCAGGCAAACTGAAGGATAAGGCGGGAAAAAAGACACAAAACAATAAAGTTCTCGTTGCCGGCAAAAATGTAAAAAATTATAAATTAAATAAATTTTGTATAGGAATTTTTCTTCACTTAATTCCCAAATATTAAAATATATATTATAATGCACTTTCTTTTTTGTATACAATATAGGCATCAGATGTGCCAACCTCTGCTTTTCCAACCACCGGTGATTGTTTACATACTAGTAGTTACATATTTTATTCAAAAGCAAAAATGTTATTTCAATTGTAAAACTAGGGAATCCAGAGAAAAGAGCAAAGATGGATTTGATGGCCAATGCGGGTGAAATTCCGGCAAAAGAAATGACGGGAATTACAAATGGTAATGCATTTAGCCCCATTATTGCAACAAATTATTGCATTTGCAGTGTCTTAACTAAAAATTTTCCAGAACTGACCACTCAAACCAGCATTCTTCTGAATGAATGGGGTGCTTTACTTCGGTATGTAGGAATGAAATTAAGCAATGAAAAAGACATAATCGAATTAAAAAAATTAAATTACTTTGCAGAAAAAGTGCAGAGTTTGAACAGACATGCCTGGATAAATTAAGTCAAATAATTGCTAAAGCACTTCAACAGGAAAAGGTTCTGCAAGACCAAAAAATGCAGATGATTGCAAAATTGCACAATCTTAGTGCATTTTTGCAGCACCCACCTAAGCAAGTTTAGTCCTTGGTTTAGTGTCACGTCATGTTCACTTTTGAATTCAGTTGCTGTTCATTTATTCTTTATTCCGTGCAGTTCAGTTCAGTCAGTAATATGTTTAATGTCATTAAAAAACATATATACAAATTGTTATTTATTCAAAGTCCGAAATCGCTTGAAAAGTGGATGCTTAGGGACATTGGAATTCTTGGATCGATATTCCATGTACACGGCATCATCGGCCCCAGACAGTGAACTCATGTTTACTGTGCGACGTGAGAACTGCAAACACAAATTACAGATTAAACAAATCCTGATATAAAAAACTACATTTTTTAATAATACTGTTTTGTTTCTGCGCTCTGTTACCATTTTTGATGTTATTTCTCCAGCAACTCTCTCTTCTTCAGCATCCATATCATTGGCTGCAAGAACTTGCTGTAACAATTGGATCTGCTCGTCTTTACCTTTATAATATAGTTGCTCCTATAACAGTAAACATCAATTATCAAGCCCTACTTCATTAATTATACTAACTAAAATATATAAACAGCTATATACTAACATCATCCATTCCAGCCAATTTGGTTATCACTTTATAGCAATAACCTTGATTAACCAAGAATCGTTGCCTTTTTCGAGCATAGCTCATTTCCAATGTATCTTGAGTTACCAGAGAATAAAAGAATGCATTGTATTCCTCAGCCAGGGCACCTATTAATATTACATTAATTAGCTGCGAATTGTTTAATATGCTAAGAAATATAAGATCTGACCTTTCTTTGCTCGGAGAATTCTTCCCAAACGCTGCGCTTCTTGCCTCCTCGAACCACCGTGCGAGGAAATCTGTATCAACACGTTTGCTTCTGGAAGATCAAAGGAAGTATCGGCAACCTTGGACACAAATATGGTGTTCACTTTTGGGTTCAGCTTGAAATTCTGCAATATTTGCATTCTCTCTTGCTGGGAAGTGGGTCCGTAAATATAAGGCCTGAAAGATGAAAATAACCAAAAACATTTGAATTTCCAACCCATACATGAATATTACTAGGAGCATGATTTGCACTCGTACTTGTTCATTTTAATCGCATAATGTTTCAATGCAAAAACATTATCGGAAAACACGATGATCTTGTCATTACGCCGTTCGTGAAACTTGATTAAGAATTGGCAAGCGCGAAACTTGTTGGGATTCATCACATAGAGTAACTGAAATGAACATTCATATTTCTATAATAATAGAATATAGCAAGCAAAAAGGACCATACAAATGATTGTAAAGTTTTAAAAAGAAGGTTTTCATTACACATAATTGCACTGCATTGTTTTCCTTTTTATCACATTTGTATGGCACTATCGCAAAACATGTAATTGAATACCAGTTTCTTGCAAGTTCTGCACAAGAGGTATTCTCTGTAAAATTCAGGTGTCATTGGACACCATACCTGTATTTAATACAAAATCACATTAATCGCCATTTCAAGAAAAAGTTCGTCATTTTATAGAGTTAATTGTGACCTCAGCACACTGGACACGAGCAATGAATCCCTTTTTCTGCAGTTCCAACCAATTCGCTTCATAAAGTTTGGGTCCAATTAGGAAATTCAGATCAGCAATCTTGTCATCTTCTCGAACCAAAGTCGCCGTTAACCCCAACTTGCAATGCGCTTGCACGATAGTCAGAACACGGCGAAACATCTTAGCCGGTATTGTATGCACTTCTGTTTTTGCAAATTAAAATATATTTTCACTATGCATTCCATAATCATTAATGGAAAGTAAAAGTTTCATCACGCACCGTCAAGAACCATTAAACCCCACTCTTGCTCTTTGAGCCATTCCATAACTTTCTCCGCTTCCCAAGAACGCTTTTGTTGATGCGTAATCATAGAGTATGTTGTTACACAGATTGCACAACCTGTAAATTACCAGTTAATTCAGTGCATACTAACCACAAAATTTCTTTTATACGTATATTTAATGATTTTACCCATGGGTTTATCCTTGGCTTCAGATGTGAATCGGCAAATCATGCTATCATCAGCAGTCGACCACATTTTGAACTAAGCATGTTGGACAAAATATACAATCAATACATTTGCACACTCAATCTTGTCGTTAATATTTGAGAAATCTACTTGTGATTTCCACTGTTCCACAGACACCCCAGAATTGCAAAGAATTAGACATCTTTTCCTGACTGTACAACACGCAGTCACTCCTACCAAACTTTTTCCAGCACCTTAAAATAAATCACGCACATAAAATATTAGTGCAATATCCTCATAATTAAAACAGTCTGTTTTAAAGTTGACCTACCACAGGGTAAAACGATAACACCTGATCTCGCTCTTCCGTTACCGAACATCTTACGTAAACTTTTTTCCTGATACGGACGAAGAATCGCGCAAGGCTTCAGATCCATGCTGTAAAACAGAGATGTTGAATTGAAAATAAATTTATTTTATTAGTTAGAACTAGCTGAAACTGTCACCCACTTGACATCAGGATTTACAGTATCATTGCGAAAATCGTATTCGGCTAGAAGTGGATGTTCAAGTTCAATGCATCTAGTGTAAAACCAGTAAAACGATACCAAAATTATTATTAAAGACTAAGTAGTAAAAACCAAGCACTTTTTAAATGAAACAACCTTTTCTGCAGTGTCTCAATCATTTCTTGATTTACTTCAAACGAAACAGTAGTTGAATCTTCAACGTCATCTTCATCACGGTCCATTTTTTCAAAAATATTCTGCAAATCATCAGGAACTTGTGTTGTTTCCAAGGCACTGGCATCTTTCCCTTGTTCGTCAGATACAGATGCACTTGATGTGCCTTGTTTGCCAAACTAAACAAAAATACCATTACCCAACGTCAGCTGTTTAACACACTTTAATTTATATGTACTACAATTATATCATCAATAGACTGAAGATGCCTGAATAGGTTTTTTCACAGCTGCTGCTTCCACCTCCTCAGTAATATCAGTGACGTCATCATCCACCTGCTGTCTCAATCGACAATTCTGAATTACTGGATCTTTGAGGAGTTTCTGCAACACATCCTGTAGCAAGCAGTTCATTACATACATCAATTATAACATTGCACAAATATACAAATATTGGGATATAAACTGATATAAGAAAAAAGTATAGTTACAGGGAATTGACTTTCTACGAAGTATTTGTTGCGTTTCAGAACAAGCTTGACTTTTCCATAGCTGACAGTGCACAACTGCAATATTTATAACATTTTAATAAATTTTAAGGTGATCAATTAAACAAGGATTTCATTTGCACCTTGATAAATTCCACAATGCCATCTGGAATTGAGGTTTTGCTTAATCTTCGGAGGCATTCAATAATATCATTAGTCTGCAGACCAACAGACACTGCAGCGTAAAGTGAATATGCCGTCAATTTATATTCGTGGATGTGTTCAGGACGGCAGACTGGCTGTTATTGGTAAATTAATTTAAAATAAAAACGTGAATCCATAAAATTTAATTGTTAATATTATAATCTAAGCTATAATTATACCTCTGATATTGCAATTAAGAAGTCATGAGCATGTTTATATAAAGGTGAGAAAGATTCCAAAAATACATGACCATTAGGTGCCTATAAAATTGAAATACAACGATCAGTAAAAATATTGATCATTTAATATATATAACTCGCGAGTTTAATTTTTACTAACCACCCATAAAGGTCTAGCAGAATGGTCTACTTTCAATTGCATTTGACTGCGATAATCCTTCGCCCCAAATTCATCCTCAGGACCCTGCTCCACTACTTGAGTGCTGGCAGCTTGAGGAATCCCGTCTGAAAGAATCAAAACATTCTGTTCTGTTCATTATTGCGACTGCAGGAATACGTCCGCAACTATTTATTGCGCGCCTGCAGTTAGTCTGCGAGTGACGTCATCAAATGTTGCAAACACGACGCTCTCCATGCAAGAAAATTGCAAAAGCGAAAATTCCGGTTTCGAAACTCGATCTGCATTATTAAATTACCAGTTTCGGCGACATCATCTTCTGCAACGTCTTCCGTATAGTCAGTCACATTTCTCGCACGTTTTTTAGATTCTATAAAGCAATCGCAATAGTGTGTTTACATGGCTATTGTCATCAATTCGTAAAAACTTGGGTAAATATAAAGGCAACCTCGATCGTGTGGACGTCTGCTTTTCTTGTTTCCGCCCATTGTAACGTTTAAATACCTTTTCTTTTGAGGTCAAATAATACAAATGTCAGATATAAACAGCGAGCCAACTCATCTCCCGACAAGTTGCGACTTGAGTGACTTGAGCAGCTCAGCACTTCACTGCGCACTGACATTAATAATGTGTTGCACGAGTATACCGCTTGGCGGCGCCAAATCACGTGACCTGGTCGTTTTTAGGTGACGTCACTGTGCGAGGACTTCAACATATGGGCATGCACTGCAGCATTTAAAAATTCGTTAAAAATCATTTTAAAATCCGATTTAATCCGGGCGCAATTTTTGCGATCGATTACAGATAAGTTTGCTACTTTACATCATGCACATTAATTTATTAATATCGTTGTAAAATTATTTAGATAGGTTCTGTGGTCAATGTAATTTCCCGATTTTCACAAATAGGGAAGTTGCATCTTGGGTTGCATGAAGGCTTCGATAGATTCAAATGTATAAAGTACACTCTTAATATATTTTATGAAATCAAGTTATGTATGATGATATTATATACTAGTATATACAGGTTATTTTGACAGGGAAAATATTATGAAATGGAACTCAACTATTATTTTTAATATGCTCCATTTCATTACGTTTTCCCTGTATAAAATTATTTCGTTTTATGGGAACGAATCGCATTGGTGGGTGGTTGGTGAGGAATGACGTTTTTCTGAGCTTTAATTTTAATTAGAGCCACACATAATTCCCGATACAAAGACAACCATGCAGTTAGCACATTTAATTAATCATTGTTGCAAAGTACATATACACAAATGTAGTACATACAGCATATACGAATAACGTAACTATTCGCATACCATTTTTCTAAAAACTACATGACAGCGTAACACTTATTACAATAGGAAACCAGGGTCTGTGGATGTTGATGGGCCAACAGGCTGAAAGCAAACATTTGATATATCAATATATTAACTCTTAATTTCCAAACTTTAGGTGAATGTTATTACCAGTTTTGTGCCCCAGGTTAAATAGTCTGGTGTTGTGGCAGCTTGATATTCATCAATAAGTTCCTGCACAATTTCTTTTGAGAAATCCAATTCACTCAGATTTTCCTGGAACATGGCTTCCTTGCGAAATTGCTCCAAGAACGCTTCTCGTTTGCGCAGTTTCTCGTATTGCCGCAACGTCCTTTCGAACAACTGTCAATTTTGTTTGTTATAATCACTGTACACCTGAACATCATTACATGTTTTACCGATGAAATGCTTGTGTGATTGGCCAACATAAGTCCACTGACTCGATGTGCTGTTTGAATGTATGGAGATTTCCTTGAAAGAGCTACTTGGATACTGGCTGGGCCCCATGGAATAAACTGCGCCAATTTGCGTTCACGTATTCTTTGCAAACTTTTGTGAACCTGCATTTCAAAAACTCTCTATCAATCCCATCATATTGTATGCAATATGTTACTAAATATGATTTATAACCTGAGTTGGATCAACTTCACCCTGAATTATATTCAGAATAGAAATATAACAATGGTTGGCACTTCGGTCATGAGTCGTGGACACCATCATGTTTTTTGGCTGCAGCAGACGACGCATGACATCAAGGACAGTTGTCTTTCTGATACTTGTTACCTACAATCACATCAACGATTATATACCAAATGAAAGTTTCACATATACCTCGCATACCGTACCTCGTGATCCGTTGTGAGCGGAGTATAACCAGTCATCAGGAAATGTAAGCGCGGTGTGGGAATGAGTGGCGCGATCAAACCAATCAAGTCATTATTCATGTAGCTTGGATAACGAAGTGTGGTCGTGCTTACTGACATTATAGTAGAAACCAGCATGTTAATTTGCGCAAAACTTGGATTCTGAATGTGTAGCCGGTCCACCGCGATACGATTCAGCGCGGTGTTGTCAAGCACAACAACACAGTCTGCATTCTGCGTTAAACGCTTTAAAGTGAGCAACGAATTGTAAGGTTGCACCACAACATCACTAATCTCGTCTTGGTTTGGAAATACAGAGTAAGTCTGGATCAGCTTTTTGGGGAACCTATAAAAAAAGTACAAAAGAGTTGGTTGTAATTTTATTAGTGTACATTCACCACTTGTTATTGAAATTAATAACACACCGAAGAACTTGAATTATATTTTTTCCTAATGAAAGGGTATAGGTACCTATCATTGAGACGTTCCAAAATGTAGGACCCCATTCCTGATCCAGTTCCACCGGCGATTGAATGACACAAGACAAAACCCTGGCAAAAGCAAATTTATAATTACAAGTCAGTGGAAACTAAATTATCATCAAACGCGTGTATTTCAATTTCTGTTTATTACAATGTTAATGTCATTTTACTGCATTTTTCCCAATTGTAACCCTTAAATTGTGTTATTATTTCACCTCCAAGCTATCACTGCCATCAGCTTCTCTGTCAATTATGTCAAAAACTTCTTCATGAAGTTTTTCTCCCTATATAAATTAAACAAAGCTATCTGTCAAATTCATTACAATAATGTGTTCATTACGTACTCGCTGTTTGGGTTATAAATTATATTGTACTTGAGAATATCCACTGGCCCAGTTGTTTCCGGCCCCACCTCCAGGTTTTGACATGTAAATATTTTCTGGGTTGTAAAGTTTGGCATACGGAGAATTCATGATGGAATGGATGACACGGGGTTCCAAGTCAAGTAGAACAGCTCGAGGAATGTAATGTTCATCATCTGCCTGAATAAATAAACGGCATTAGCCAATCATCAGTCTTGGTGTAGCTGTTTTGACCCCATATGTGCACCTGATAAAAGAAAACATCCTTTCTGTCAGTTCCTTCTGTGGCATACGGTTCCAAAATCCCCTCTGCAAATACGAAATACATATAAATAAATGTTTACCAGAGCCAAGACCAGAGTAAGGGATGCGATAAATGTTTACTTTACCCGGACTTATCCCATGTTCTGCACACAGTTTCTTCCAGAATTCAAACCCAACTGGAATATGGCCAAAACAACGTGGGCATCACTACGTGAATCAGCACAACAAAATTGAATTTTTTGGCATGAAATTCTACTCACTTTGATTTCCGCATTGCCCCAGTTGTAACATAATCATTTCACGCGGCATATTTACGGATGTGTAATTATTTTGGCAACCGTAATGGTAATATTGACGATTAAATTGGATGGCGCCAAAATTTTCGCCGATTACGAATCGAATGGCGGATGGGTAATCGGCAATGCAGTGAAGCTCCGCCTCTACAACATAGCTATCTAATCGCAATCCGTTGCATTCACCACCGCCCACTGGACAAAATACAGAGCGAATCCTATTGGTCACAGCAAGGCGGTTTAAAATAAAGGCTTGGCCACTGCATCTGTGACGTCATCGAAGCGCCGTTGTTTGGAGAATCTGCTGCTAGATGGCGCGCTTATTAGTGACGTCACGGATGCAGTGACCAAGCGTTACCTTCAAAAACAATTTATTGATGCGTCATTTCATGGCGCGTTTTATAAACCTCGTCATAATTACAGGGTTGTTCAGACAAAATGGATACATACATAATAACCACCCAAACTAATAGAAATTAATTTAACATTTTTCGCACAATTTAATCAAATCATATTTCTGAATTTGCATGATCGACCAGTTAATTTTCACATGACTTCCAAATTAAAAAGCTATAATATATTCCACACTACATACTCTTGGACATATCAATGATCAAATTTTACAGAAGCTTTGGGTTTCATTAGTTTAAAAAAATACTTCTTCTGCATGTATCCAAATACAGTATTTGCATTTTATAATTAATTCGTACGGATATATGCAGGATTTGCAAGCAACAAAAAAGAAATAAAACCGCAAAACGATTTATACAATACATGTTGTGAAATGCGAAGCAAATACGTGCGATACAGAACACTGGAAAACATTACAAATAAGCGATCATTATTAAACAATTAATAATTAACGTCTTATAAACAAGGCAAACGTACTCGTTGATTGTATCATCTGTCCATGAACAGTGTTATTCTGATCATACAATATAACTACCTAAGTAATAACATATCACACGTTGCTCGAATATCCCGAGTACAAAATAACAGTAAGCAACGTACATATCATATTAGAAAATGGGCCTCACACATCAAGAACCTCCTCATTCGCCAGGTGTATTGATAAGAAAACATCTCCAAACAGTTTTTGCTGATTTTGCTAGCACCTGGTTCCTATCTCCTCTTGGTCATCTATGTCGTTTGTCAAAATGTAGTCTCTCTGACCATGGTCCCAATAGGGAATTCGCAGGAAACGGGTGTAAGGCAACTCGCTGAGCGACTCCTCATGGCTCTCGTTCAGTCATAGGGCCTCTGTTACAAAAGTAGACTGAAGACGACGATAACGTTCATTTCGGACTATGTACGTGATTACAATCCCTGTGGCAACAAGGGACACTCCGAGCGCATTCATCACAATCGCCTCTTCTGGAAGATCGGCGTATTTCTTCCTGTAAGAATCAATCAAAAGGAACATCAATGTCATCTAGCATTGCATTGTCAAGTACAATTTGCCAAGTATGTTCAAACTCAGTTAATTTCAATGGGATTCCATACCCTATTGCAAAGATTGCTTTCTCGGTGAGTCCTGTGACGGATGCAGCAATGGCCAACAAGAAGGTTGCGAGACCAAAGTGAGCATGGACAGGAGCCATGAGGGTTCGGTAACGGTACGTGGCCCGATCACAGCATAGAAGCACCAGGAACGTTACAAAT
The DNA here is from genome assembly GCA_034695945.1 of Glomeris hexasticha. Lineage (NCBI taxonomy): Eukaryota > Metazoa > Arthropoda > Diplopoda > Glomerida > Glomeridae > Glomeris > Glomeris hexasticha. Next base: position 13,994 of record JAQIWR010000626.1, read on the forward strand.
CCCACTACAAACTGTTTACAAAATCGAAATCAGTTACATTATATAGCAACATCAAATATAATTTGTCACTGTTAAGAACATAAAACCACATGACAAACGCACTTGCATGCCACTAACATCAGTTATAGTGTGCACAGCACCACATATCATGCGATTTCCTACTGTTCTTTCCTTGGACAAACAATGTATAAACGATGTAACCTGCAATGCAAAGAGTCCCAAAGTTGCAAGTCCTAACCAACTGTGCAAGCTGTACAGATTTGGAATAGGTGGATTGGCTAGGTTGTGAGAGTCGAATACAGCCACAGTACCGATGGCCACAGCAGGCATCACTAGCAAATGAAGAATAGTGTGCCATAGTTTGTTGTAGATCTTGCGACAGCACCGGCAACCTCTAAACACCAGGATAGCTGTCAAAATTCAAACGAAATTTCATGTCAGATATATATTTATATTGAGTGGTATTTCACTTAATTAATTATTTTGTATAATAATAATCAATAAAACTTGCATTGGCCCATGAAGAATATGAAGCCACCGATCATGAGTACTGGGTGCAGATTGAACTCCTTCTGGATGTTGTCTTGCCAAGAGATTCCATCACGGTACTGGAAGACCCAGTACAGTACCAGGGCAAGATCTCCAAAAAGCAGGACTTGGGCAAGAAGCATGATGAACCCAAAGCCACATCTTGTACTTGTGCTCATGTCGCTGACTTCTACCGTTTTCGTTCTAAATAACAAAAATAAGATTTCAGAATCAAAATAATATAAACACAATGTACTGTAATATGCAGTAATTCCATGGGAATGACACTTGTAAATACCAAAGAGTGTAAATATACCAATTCTAAAATTAAAATAATAAATAAATTAACATCGGAATTATATGGTGTACGTATTTTTTTACAATACGAGACAGTTGCTAAAAGAATGAGTGATCATTGCTTGTAATTTCCGCTGTAATCTGTGGGAAACATTGATGCCAAAAACTTATGAAAGTATATGATCAACATGGCGACAGCTGCACAAACTTTAATCTCCCAGACGCGATATAATTTTCTTCATGTAACATAATTGTACTTTGTAAAAATACATGCATACTTTAGCCGACAAGAACATACAGTAAATAAAACGTGGGACAGTGGTAAAATTAAGCAATTATAATAACGACCAGACACATGTGATGCAAGCCTCGGTCAACGTCCTTGGTCCCAACCATTTATTCACTTCAACAGACTTGCGAAATAAATATCCATTAAAATGTCCATGTATTCTGTTCTCATCCTACCTCTTGAAACCCAAATCGGCTTGAGGAATGGGCTTGTAGGTCATGAAATCTTTCGGATCCATCAGCAGCGACACATTAAAGTCGACAAAAACAAACACTGGCAACAAATATAGAAAACGCCTGGATGAGACTCTTTGTGCTCATTTTTTCGAGGAGCTCTTTTGCAATAAGGAGGGGGGAGGGACCTTACTTTTATTGGCCCCAAAAAACTCACTATACTTATCGGCTGGGAAATCCTCGATTAAATCCCGGATGTGCTCGGATATTGATTCCAACTTTGACTTGACTGCTATAATATGAGCATGCACAGCTGACGGAACCAGGAACGTTTTGAACTTGGTCTTTCTGTCCGGGGCCAAAATACCCATAATTCCCTGCGGCTAGCCCCTTTGCCAAGCTTCCTTTCTTTGGTCTTTTTTCTCCTTTTCCCCTTCCCTCTTCCTAATCCCCCTTTGCCCTAACCTGGAAATCATCCCAGCAACATCCTAGCAACATCTGCTCCATTGTACGAAAATGTAGTCAACAACTTAAATAATAATCAGGAATAACCAGGGCAGGCGGCAAGTGCACAAAATCAGCGATTTTTACTCCCTAATAGTATTACAAACAAATGTATGCAACCGACTCTTGGTATTATATGCACAACCTCAAATGTTAATGCGTTGATTAAACAACATAAAATTTACCGAAATTGGGTTTCATCAATATTGACAGTGTATATTTCGCATACTTTTATTGAGATGATTACTCAATAACACTCTGTATAATATTGAAAACACAAAAGCCAGAGACTTATTAAATGTGTGACATTATTTTTGGATGGTCACCAAGTCGTTGTATAACGAGTGGCAAAGAAAAATAAATGATGGATGTGAGAGTAGGCTAAAGGGCATATTTATGGAGGAAGTCTTTCAATTTTATAACTATGACCTTCCTTTAACATTGTAGAGAAATTCTGTAACTACATCGCTAATATAAAACACTCATCACAGAATTACTCACGCAGATCATAAATTGTGAAATACATAAGCATAAGGGGAAGTGATATGTCTATTTACACGAATGGACTTGTAAGTCACTGCTTATAATTAGATCAATATATCGAGGCATTTTCCATGGTAATAATTACCAAGTATTGCAGACCAAATAAATAAGCCCAAACGCTACAACAGCCATTACAATTTCATCTGCCAGAAACAGTCTGTCGGCAATAACAATGAATGAATTTTGGTCTATATAACAACTTCCGTTTCTCAGAGCTGGGCCGCCATTTTTCCTTTAGTAAATAAATAAAACAAGCACAAACCGCACCACGTGGCTAAATCTTCTCCAGGGAAAGTTTCCAGTGCTTCCCAGTGCCTGGGACCTCAGTAACGTATTAACTAACAGCATATGAGAAAAGGTTGGAGAGCAGGACGAATTTCAACACAGCAAAGTTTCTTATTACAAAAAACAAAAGCAGGTTTATAAAATGCGGCCATGTTTCCTTTATGAAGTGGTGAGAAAACTGCGTGTTGCCAATTGTTTCAAATGATGTTGAATCCTAAAGTGATATATTCCATTGTTTGTGGTGTTGGAGGATGTCAGGGTGGTGCTTGAAATTTGATTTGCAAGGTCGGTTGGCCAAAATTCCGAAACGTGTCACAATAATCAACATCTGCAGCAAGTCAGTGTTAAAATGTGCATAGAGTATACAGTGTACTGAAACTTGTTACTGACGAATAGAAACACTGGATCATTTTTAATTTTACGTTAATTTAACAACTAACAATTTCCTGAATAACAAATGCTGTAAAAATTTGCTTCAACTTAACATTCAACATATCTTTCTATTCATACTTGTAGACCTCGAAATATTTCAGGTTTTGGTGTCAAAAGCGACGGTCAGATGTTATTTCTTCTGTATGATGAAAATATGGCATTGAAGTAGGGTGCAGTTTTTCTATAAATGGCCTACGTCACAGTAGACCTCAAAATGCCTGTTCGATTGGCAAATAATAGCGCCATTACATTTTTGATTTCTGTCTGTGTTTTTTTATCATACGAAAATTCACATTACCGGAAGTAAAAAATACAAAATAGGTTATATATTGTTTTGTGCAGTATGAAAATAAATGTGACTTGTTCCATGGCAACGTAAAACGAACTTTCTTTATTTACTTTTTTCGGGTCAATGACTAGAGAGCAAAAGAAATTTAGGAAGTTCATATATATTAACAAAAAACTGGGTCGAAAGAGTATTTTCGAGCTGGGTTCTTGCTAAAAAAAGTTCGTTCAATATGGTGGATAAGATTTTGAGCATAATGTATAATCTTTTACATAATTTAATTCTGAATTTATATATGTATGGGTGTCTATACAATAAAAACCAATTAGGCCAGAAGTTGTACAAAAGAGTTCAAATAAATATGCTAATGTTATTGGAATAATTTGCATTACAAGTTGTGCTGAATTAAAGGTCTCATAGAAGTATGAACGTTTATTACTAAACATTTTTAACTTATTCACTCTCAAATTTGGGATCTTGTCACGTATATGTGCAACTTTCTAGTTATAGGTTCTTCAAGGCCGACATTTCGGCAGACAACTGAAATAAATCCCAACCTCAATTCTTTACATAGGCCACCTTTTTTTTTCTTCAGTGTGCAAGACTAGTTCTTGTCCTAATAATGTGAAACATAAATAAACACGAACCAATGGACGATAAAATAACAGTAGCCGTTATTTTAACATCACTACACAGGAAACACAAACAAAACATCTTTTAGCAACCATCTCTCAAAACAGAACTAAAGTATGATTTGCCTTGATATGCAGTGTATAACTTGGACTAATTTACTTTTGTTCCATTTTCAAAATAGAACTTATAAACCTGTAAACAAATAGGGCATTGTCACACTGGTCAATTTCAAATTTACTATAATTTTACAGTTTTACAAATGTTTTCTTTTATAAAACAATGCACAATAAATTTAATAAATATTGCCTGACATGTGAACTAAATTTGGGTGAGTAAAATATTTGAAAGTCTTCATATTTTCTTGTACATCTAATTTGGTCCATTTCAAACAGCTGCATTTTTATTTATCTATGGAGCAGTTTAGTCCAGTTTAGTCCAGGGTGATTTTAACATCCAAAAAGTATATACTTAAAAGGAGAACTGACATGGTTTTGGAGCATACCCTGATAATCGCATTTTTCAGTAGTTATTGCATCCCTTACAACACTGGCTAAAGCAGAAATCGATTAAAAATTGAAAAACAAAAGTTATTAGCGTTTTACCGAATTTGGCGCCAAAG